>CAUYLG010053936.1:0-46233 GCA_963573385.1 Cacajao melanocephalus | reverse complement strand
AGACATTTACAGAACTCTCCACCCCAAATCCACAGAATATACATTCTTCTCAGCACCATATCACACCTACTCTAAAATTGACCACATAATTGGAAGTAAATCACTCCTCAGCAAATGCAAAAGAATGGAAATCATAACAGTCTCTCAGACCACACCGTGCAAACAAATTAGAACTCAGGATTAAGAAACTAACTCAGAACCGCACAACTTCATGGAAACTGAACAACTGGCTCTTGAATGTTGACTGGATAGACAATGAAATGAAGGCAGAAATAAAGATGTTCTTTGAAACCAATGAGAACAAAGACACAACTTACCAGAATCTCTGGGACACATTTAAAGCAGTATGTAGAGGAAAATTTATAGCAATAAATGCCCACATGAGAAGAAGGAAAGATCTAAAATCAACACCCTATCATCAAAATTGAAAGAGCTAGAGAAGCATGATCAAAAAAATACAAAAGCTAGCAGAAGACAAGAAATAACTAAAATCAGAGCTGAATTGAAGGAGATAGAGACACAAAAAAATCCTTCAAAAAATCAATAAGTCCAGGAGCTGGTTTTTTGAAAACATCAATAAAACAGACCACTAGCTAGACTAATAAAAAAGAAAAGAGAGAAGAATCAAATAGATGCAATTAAAAACAATAAAGGGTATACACCACCGATTCCACAGAAATACATACTACCATCAGAGATTACTACAAAAAACTCTATGCACACAAACCAGTAAACGAGGAAGAAATGTATAAATTCCTAGACACTTGCACCCTCCCATGCCTAAACCAGGAAGAAGGCAAAACCCTGAATAGATGAATAACCAGGACTGAAGTTGAGGCAGCAATTAATAGTCTACCAACCAAAAAAAGCCCAAGTCCAGATGGGTTCATAGCCAATTCTACCAGACATAGAAAGAGGAACTGGTACCATTCCTTCTGAAACTATTCCAAACAATCCAAAAAAAGGGAATCCTTCCCAAATTATTTTATGAGACCAACATCATCCTGATACCAAAACCCAGCAGAGACTCAACAAAAAAAGAAAACTTCAGGCCAACATCCATGATGGACATTGATGCAAAAATCTTCAATAAAATGCTGGCAAACCAAATGCCACAGCACATCAAAACGCTTATCCATCATGAGCAAGGAGGCTTCATCCCAGGGATGCAAGGCTGGTTCAACATACACAAGTCTATAAACGTAATCCACCACATAAACAGAACCAAAGGTAAAAACCACATGATTATCTCAATAGATGCAGAGAAGGCCTTCCACAAAATTCAACAGCGCTTTATGCTAAAAACTTTCAATAAACTAGGAATTGACAGAACGTATCTCAAAATAATAAAAGCTATTTATGACAAATGCACAGCCAATATCATACTGAATGGGCAAAACTGGAAGCATTCCCTTTGAAATCTGGTACTAGACAAGGATGCCCTCTCTCACCACTACTATTCAATATAGTATTGGAAGTTCTAGCCAGAGCAATCAGGCAAGAAAAAGAAATAAAGGGTATTCAATTAGGAAAGGAGGAATTCAAATTGTCTCTATTTGCAGATGACATGACTGTATATTTGGAAGACCCCATCGTCTCAGCCCAGAATCTCCTGAAACTGATAAGCAACTTCAGCAAAGTCTCAGGATACAAAATCAATGTGCAGAAATCACAGGCATTCCTATACACCAATAACAGACTTAAAGAGAGCCAAATCAAGAACGAACTGCCACTCACAATTGCTACAAAGAGAATAAAATACCTAGGAATACAACTAACAAAGGATGTAAAGGACCTCTTCAAGGAGAACTACAAACCACTGCTCAAGGAAATAAGAGAGGACAAAAACAGATGGAAAAACATTCCATGCTCATGGTTAGGAAGAATCAATATTGTGAAAATGGCCATACTGCCCAAATTAATTTATACTATCCCCATCAAGCTACCTATGATCCTCTTCACAGAACTGGAAAAAACCATCTTAAACTTCATATGAAACCAAAAGAGAGCTCGCATAGCCAAGTCAATTCTAAGCAAAAAGAACAAGGCTGGAGGCATCACGCTACCTGACTTCAAGCTATACTACAAGGCTACAGCAATCAAAACAGTGTGGTACTGGTACCAAAACGGCAATATATACCAATGGAAGAGGACAGAGGCCTTAGAGGCAACACCACACACCTACAACCATCTGATCTTTGACAAACCTGACAAAAACAAGCAATAGAGAAATGATTCCCTGTTTAATAAATGGTGTTGGGAAAACTGGCTAGCCATGTGCAGAAAGCAGAAACTGGACCCCTTCCTGACACCTTAAACTAAAATTAACTCCAGATGGATTAAAGACTTAAACATAAGGCCTAACACCATAAAAACCTTAAAAGAAAACCTAGGCAAAACCATTCAGGACATAGGCATAGGCAAGGACTTCATGACTAAAACACCAAAAGCATTGGCAACAAAAGCCAAAATTGATAAATGGGATCTAATTAAACTCCAGAGCTTCTGTACAGCAAAAGAAACAATCATTAGAGTGAACCAGCAACCAACAGAATGGGAAAAAATTTTTGCAATCTACCCATCTGAGAAAAGGCTAATATCCAGAATCTACAAAGAACTAAAACATATTTACAAGAAAAAAACAAACAAACCCATTCAAAAGTGGGTGAAGGACATGAACAGACACTTTCCAAAAGAAGACATTTATGAGGCCAACAAACATATGATAAAATGCTCATCATCACAGGTCATTAGAGAAATGCAAATCAAAACCACATTGAGATACCATCTCACACCAGTTAGAATGGCAATCATTAAAAAATCTGGAGACAACAGATGCTGGAGAGGATGTGGAGAAATAGGAACACTTTTACACCGTTGGTGGGAGTATAAATTAGTTCAACCATTGTGGAAGACAGTGTGGCAATTTCTCAAGGACCTAGAAATAGAAATTCCATTTGGCCCAGCAATCCCATTACTGGGTATGTACCCAAAGAACTATAAATGATTCTGTTATAAAGACACATGCACATGTATGTTCATTGTGGCACTACTTACAATAGTAAAGACCAGGAACCAACCCAAATGCCCATCAGTGATAGACTGGACAAGGAAAATGTGGCACATATACACCATGGAATACTACGCAGCCATAAAAAACAATGAGTTTGTGTCCTTTGTAGGGACATGAATATACCTGGAAACAATCATTCTCAGCAAACTGACGCAAGAACAGAAAATCAAATGCCACATGTTCTCACTTATAGGTGGGTGTTGAACAATGAGAACATGTGGACACAGGGAGGAGAGCATCACACACTGGGGTCTGTTATGGGAGAATTGGGGAGGGACACCAGGGGATAGGGTGGTTGGGGAGGGATAACATGGGGAGAAATGCCAGATATAGGTGACAGAGGGATGGAGACAGTAAACCACATTGCCATGTATGTACCTATGCAACAATCCTGCATGTTTTGCACATGTACCCCAGAACCTAAAGTGCAATAAAATCTATTAAAAAAAAAAAAGAAAAAAAACACTCTTACATGTATTCAACAGCAGTTAACATCACTTCAAAATCACCAAGTAGAAAACAAACAAGCTGTTGTGAATGTGTTTAAGGTATCTTCTACAAATTTACCTTTGTTTTTTGTCCATCCTAATATAAGCAAAGATTTCTGATTCTACTACCTAAACTTTGGCTTTCCAAGTTGTTTGGCCATTACTGGCTAAAGTGAAAGTCAGTGTTATTCAGAGGAAAAAAAAATGCTTTCTCAGTCAACCCTCCAATATGACTATTTTTCATAGAGGTCAATTGTGTGTGCCAAGTTAGAGGTCTGCAGCCTAGAGGGATTTTATGTTATTTTCACTGCTTTTTTGGTCTTAGACCACTCAGAGTATAACCAAAAAGTTAAGCAATTTATAGATGCTTTTTCCTACCATCTGATGTTCTCTGACTTGGAATCCCATTATAACATTTCAACTCATCTTTCTTACTACTTCTCCTCCCCTCCATAGCCATGGTTCACTCCTGTCTATCTTTGGGTTTAAAAGACATTTCTGCAGAGACATCTTTCCTGATGAGCCTTTTTGAAGTAAATCCCTGTCTGATTGTAAACTGTCTCATTGTCTTATTACTCATTATAAATTACCTTATTTCCATTAGCATATTTAATATAAATGGTAACACTGTATTTCTTCATTTGATTATTGTCTGTTACAAGCACTGACTGTAAGCATCATGGTAGCAGGGGCCATGTCTCTCTTTGGTCACTGCAATATCCCAAACGCTTAGCACCGTGTCAGACATACTCTGGATCAGTGCAGTTTAATAGAAACTTAATCTGAGCCACATATGTAATTTTAAATCTTCTGGAAGCCACATTAAAAAAGCAAAAAGAAACAGGTAAACCTAATTTTATAATTTTTTTGAATTTCATCTACAATATAATCTAATATTATTTCAACATGTATTCAAAATAAAAAGATTAATATTGAGATAGTAGTTGACTTCTTCTTCTTACCAAGTATTAACAATCAGTATTTATTTTACACTTACAGAACATCTCTTTCTGGAATAACCACTTTTCAAGGGATTAGTAGTCATGTGCAGCTAGCAGCTATCATGTTAGACAGCACAATTCTAGACTCTCAATAAATATCTGTCAAACTTGCTGAATGTGAGTGTGTGGTTGGTGCCCCATGTAGGTCCCATCAGAATCCTATCCTCTCTGTGCATGCATCCCCAGCTCTTGTGTGCTTTGTTACTAACAGATGGTACCTGCATCCTTCAGAGCATTGCCCTTAGGCACCAGAGTCACCATACTGTACAAAGAACCAGAAATCTCTAAGAATTTTATATAACCCCTCCACAGACAATAGGCAACTCGGATAGCCTATGGAGGACTGGTGTGGAAATACCAAGCTCTTTTACCCCTATGCAAGGCAAATTCTGAGGTCTATTGATACTTTAGTGCTTCCTGGAGGATTGGACTGAGTGTGGGACTCTGCCTGAAATTGGCTTTTTATTTGGCTTCTTCTCCTAGCCTATCCTGACTCCCCTGCTGCCTTGCTGATTTAAGACACTTTCTTAATAAAGCACTTGCTCCTAAATCCTTGATTCAGAATCTGCCTCTGGAAAAATTCAACGTGCTCAAATTGTGGGATGTTCCTAATGCATAGTTGTTTGTGTTGCAGTGGCTTAAGTAAGAGCATGAGTGGATTCTGTGTGCATCCTGAGTGATTATAAGGGCCACTCTCTCTCCCCTTGTCTCAGATATTGCATACTCCTAATAAACATTCAAACACACTAAAGAGAAGGTAAAAAAAAATGTTATTTGTCCTTTTCTTCTCTTCTATAGTAAATGCTGTAAATTCTCTTGTGCATCCTTGAATAAATTTCTTATGCAAATTCAGCATATATGTAAAATATGTCATTATATTTATAAAATATACTTCTTAATTTTTATCAAAATTAGATTAGAAATATTCTTTTGTTCATTGCTTTTCCATTAATATTTTCAGATTTTACAAAATATTTTTTCATTTTTTATATTTTAAAATATGAAATATACCATTTACCCATTTACCTTTATGAATGCATCCCAATTTATTTTAGCACCTGCATATATTTAAATCCCTTTTCTTCTTTGTCTATGTTAGCTGTTAATTTGCTTTTAGTCCTTGATACAGACTCAAAATCTTTAGGTCTCTGACATTCATATGTTATTCTGTTCTATTCATATATGTTCTTCTTGCCAGTTGATTTTGATCAAATATATTCAAATGGAAAGTAATTGCAAATGTGAGTCTAAACATACACCAAGGTATAGGTTCTTAATCTGAGCTCCAATGAGGTCCTGACCTTGAATGCATGTGTTAGTGTACACATGTATATAATTCTGGGAAGAAGGATTCAGAGTTTTCATAAGAATCTCAGAAATGTCTGTGGCATTCATGTTAGGATTTAGCATACAAATATAAATTGTGTGTTGTATTTTATATTAATCTCTTACAGATTTATCTTACTTACCTCTCCTCATTCGATTAGCATTTAATTAATTAGCAGCTTCTCATTTGGCTTCCTGGCCCTTTGGAGGCTTGGATCCAGCCTCGCCCACATTTACATCCCTGCTACCAAGTTCAATAGTATAGTTATTAATAGTTTCTTGAAAGATAACCCTGTGTTCTCTTTTGTATTTGTGAATTCTCAGTGGAACAAATTTAATTTTCTTCTGCCTCTGCCTTTTACTCTCTTTTGATTTGCTCTTGGGGAATTTAAGGACAAAAGATTCTGTTCTGTAGACATGGAACATAAATCATTTTAGACCAATTGCACAACCTGAAGGCATTGAGCAGAAGACGCAAACATCTCCTACTCCCGTGTCCTCATAGGATGTGTTTTAGCTGCCTAGAGTTCTAGCATTATCACCTCCACTCTCAGTCAAGAATTCTAGGCACACGTCTTATTTTTCTGCCTCCTTCATCACTAATATTCTCTTGTTCAGAATTCTGAGTTAATCTAGAAGTTGCTTTATGGAGTGAGTGGCCAAGACATTTTTTCTGTTATTAATGAAGTATCTTGTTTTTGTTACCAATGTGCTGCTAGGGGACATGATGCCCTGTGGTGGCTGAGCTGGCCCTGGCAGTGACTGCTGATGGTGCTGGATGATCATATCAGTAAACAGTGCATTCTGCCATGGCTGTTCAACAAAGTGCCACCTTAAATTGGACAAATTGGCAGGGGAAGCCTCAGTGTGTAAGAAACAGCCAGAGACCATAAAGGCAGAATCATGCTAAGCACTATAACACTTCCCAGCCCAGCCTTTCCCTAATTCATGCGGTCTGCTTATTTCAATATAGATGTTTTGGAATACAAAAGGTTATAGGTATAGGTAAGTTTGGGGTCATTTGACTGAATATATCATGCTTTATTCTCTTTTTACATAAAGTCTGTTCATTTAATGAAAATACCCATACGACCTTAAGTCAACTTTTCCTCTCCTCTGAATTCTAGATTTTTAGTCTTTAAAAAAGAAGTTGGCCTACACACATAAGAAAAAATGCTCTCATCACTGGTCATTAGAGAAATGCAAATCAAAACCAGATGGAGATACCACCTCATACCAGTTAGAATGGCGATCATTAAAAAATCTGGAGACAACAGATGCTGGAGAGGATGTGGAGAAATAGGAACACTTTTATGCTGTTGATGGGAGTGTAAATTCGTTCAACCATTGTGAAAGACAGTGTGGCAATTCCTCAAGGATCTAGAAATAGAAATTCCATTTGACCCAGCAATCCCATTCCTGGGTATATAACCAAAGGACTATAAATCATTCTATTATAAAGACACATGCACACGTATGTTCATTGCGGCACTGTTTACAATAGCAAAGACCTAGAACAAACCCAAATGTCCATCAATGATAGACTGGACAAAGAAAATATGGCACATATACACCATGGAATACTATGCAGCCATAAAAAACAATGAGTTAGTGTCCTTTGTAGGGACATGGATGAACCTGGAAACCATCATTCTCAGCAAACTGACACAAGAACAGAAAATCAAAAACCACATGTTCTCACTCATAGGCAGGTGTTGAACAATGAGAACATGTGGAAACAGAGAGGGGAGCATCACACACTGGGATCCATTGCGGGGGCTAGGGGAGGGACAGTGGGAGGGAGGGTGGGGAGGGATGATGTAGGGAGAAATGTCAGGTATAGGTGATGGGGGGGATGGAGGCCACAAACCACCTTACTATGAATGTACCTATGCAGCAATCTTGCATGATCTGCACATGTATCCCAGAATCTAAAGTACAATAATAAAAAAAGAGCCTTTGCAATACATACCAACTCATTTAATATAATCTCATTTTGCAAATGACGAAACTGAGATATACACAATTAATAAGTAGACTCAATTTTGGTAGCCCTTAAACTTTCTGTATTTCTAGAATTCTATTTATACTAAAGTAATAAAAAAGAGTCTTCTGTCTACAGAAGACCACAAGTTATTAGAGAGCTCTAATCCTTACTGGAGATAGATTGTTAAAAAGGAAATTGTCATCCTCAGCAGACACACTGTTTAGAGAAAATACAGCAATGATTTTGTTGCATCCTGAGTGACTGATCCTGTCTGGCATGTGCAATGCTGAACCTTGACCCAAAGCCAGAACTGTAATTGTGAGGGAGGGGCATACATGGCACATCTGGGAGGTACTGGGCTTGGAAGCCACCTATGTTTCTAATGAGCAGAGCTAGAGACATCTAGTGCATACAGCTGTCCTTTGCAGCCCCTGTTGAAAGTTCACTAGTAGCTTCATAGCATCCCTGAAAATCAGGCACACAGCAGCCTTCACAGGTTGAGATTTGTCAATCATTTTCAGGCGAAGCAATTGGCCCATGCATCCATCTGTGGTGACTTTCCACTGCTGCCATTGTCTCAAGAGCAGCTTCACTGACCTTGCCCCACTGTTGGAAGAAGAAAAAAGAATATGCAAAATTCTGTCAAATGCTGCAAGCGTAGACATCTACATGTGAAACTGTAACAACAGAGCATTGGATTTGTGTTGAGTTTGACAGCTACTGATAGAATCACTGGGGTATAATTATTTTGATAATGATATTGTAAATACAAGCCTAAGATAAAACTGGATTTAAATTCCATTAGTAGATCCATGGCTAAGAGTCTTATATTCTCCAAAGTGGTTTTCTACAAGCAGAAAAAAAAAATACTTAATGAGGCATATGACTCCAAAAATTCTAAAAAAAAAAAAAAAAAAAAAAAAGGAACGTGACTGTGGTAGACTGAATAGTGTTATCCCAAGTCAGGAAGAGAGACTTCACCAGGAACCAACTCTGATGGCACCTCAATCTTGGACTTCCACCTTCCAGAACTGTGAGAAAATAAATGTATTTTGTTTAGGCCACTCAGTTTTTGGTGTTCTGTTACGGAAGCCTGAGCAGACTGATAAAGTGGAATACCGATATAGTAACTCAAAACTTCTCTAGGAATCTATGTAAGCATTTCAAGGTGGAGGTAATGAGGTTGTCAGAGGAGATAGATCGTGCAGACTCTGCAACACTTTGTTTAGGAGGAAAGGCAAATTATGAAACCTGTGTTTCCTAGGGATAGAAGCAACACCTAGATAGACAAACTTTCCATTGGAAGCTGATTGTAGCCAGGAGTGAGGAACATACAGAAAATAATTGGAATCCAAGCATAAAACTGAACAAAATATTAAATAGCAGAGTTCAGGACAAAGGAGATCTCTTCATGTGCATATATGTGCATGGAAGGTGGAGAGGCACATTTTAGCTTTGATGAAATACAGTAGAACAATGCTAGGTTCTTACCCTCTAGTGTGAGGAAGCACAGTTCAGTTACAACCCATTAACGAAAATAAGAGATCACCAGAAATTTCCAGCATAGTACAGTGATTCTCCAATGTCCTTTCCTTTCAGAGCATAAGATTCTGCCTTAGTTATGTTTCAATTTATAAGCTGTGTATGTTCAAGAAGAAACGGAAGGGAGAAAGAAGTATGCTGGGACTTTTCTCCAGAAAGCAGCTCAGTGAGCTTCAACATGAACGTCAACCTTGAATTCCTCCAATCGTTGTCCATTGGGACAATGATTCTTGGTAATATTCTGAAATTTAAGAAATGAGAACTATTTCCCCTTTCATATCTTGGGGAGGGGAAAGGAAACTCTCTCAATCAACAGCCAATTGCAGTCCTCCTTTATTATAAAGAATAATATACATAAAAAGTGCCCGTTAGTGTATATCATCCTGAAATTTCATGAACAATAAGTTAATGCATCCAAAACCCAGAGTAAGTTTATGCATCTTTGAACCCAGACTAAGAAAGAGAATATTGCCAGCACAGAGCCCTCATTCCTTCTAGTCTTTATCTATAGATACCATAGAAGGGCAACTGTTATTCTAACTTTGAATAGAATAGATTGGCTTTGTCTGTTTCCATACTTTGCATAAAAAGAATCATAGGATCTACCCTTTCAGGTCTGCTTCTATAGTTTAGTGTTGTCTGTGGAGTTCCTCTATTTAAAAGAACATATTTTTAGTGATACATTCTGCCTTCCTCACTTGCCTCTTTTCCTCATGTTCCTGGGGCCATCATTAACCCCTTACTCACTCAGTGGGCATGCATTCTAGTCTTTTCTCTTTCTCCCTTTCCAGGTATAATTATCTGATTTATGCCCAGAGGCATCCTGAGATGGATAGCCATTTGTATTATCCACCCTGAGTTGCTCATAAAAGCATTTTTTTCCTCTGAGAGAATCATTTTCTTTTATGTTTACAGACGGTGAAAGAATGATTGAGCTAGGGATGAATGATCACACTATAGTGACAGTCATGAAGCCCCTTAATCTTTTCAGCACCACATCCCTTTTTGAATATGGATGTGTCTAATTCCATAATGAGAAGGTGTAAAGGGTGAACATCCTGATCTTTTTTTCTGTCACTGGAACCAATTACTTAATCTTTTCCATTCTTCCCATTCCTTACTTAGTCAATAATATTCTGATGGCAAGGATAGCATCTTGTTGAGTTCTACTAAGTATAGTTTTTTTTTAGGTAATCACTATAAAAAATGGTTCACTGCTTAGTACTAGAAAGTAAGAGAGAAATAAGACAGCATCAGCTCTCAAATGGCTGAAGATAGCATTGGAAACTATATCTCTTGGCGATTTCTCTCAGGAGCTTCTGAAGAGGATTGTGGAGACACAGAAGAGAAAAGGACTAATCTTGTTTATGTTTGGGGAAGATTTGGACAGAGGGAACACCTGCCCATATGGCAGACATTAAATACAAAGAAAAGTTCTGCTTTGCTGAGTGCACACAGCTTTGAGATGCTTTTCCTCTTTCCTTGTCATTGACTCCCTGGGTGGTCTTGATCAAGTCTTGCTTTTTTTATTCCCCCATCAAGCTTCTAATGGGAGACAACAGTCACTTTTCTAACCCTATCCATTTTATGATTTCACTGCCTTAGAGTACAACTCTTTGTGAGAAATAAAGTGTTATAGTTCTTTGAGAATCCGTCCCACTAGAAGGGCAATTAACTTTTTTTTCTTTGCATATCTTGAGAATTTAAAAGGATGGAATAATAAAATTCAGGTATCTTATTATAAATATATAGCAGTAAAATAACAGGTAGTAAATCAATGTGTCAGAAACAAATTTCAAATAGCAGAGTCAACAACACACCTCCAATACTAATAAAGTTTGATGAAAAGCTTTGAATTCTAAATGGGAAAGAGCTAGTGGCCTGCATGGAGATTAGCATAGCCTCACAAGGCTTGTTGCATCTCCTGTTGAGAGAGAGAAAGTCATGGAAGACATGAATTAGAAGCTACTCTTGTATTTTTCTGGCATACCAAGCCCCTGCAGGAAGGTGGAAATAATCTTGATTTGTGACTACACCTGCCTTCTTGGGCAGGTATTTCAAGGAGATTCTGGACTAGTCCAACTCTGTACCAAGAGGGCAACAGGTATGGTATAGGGTGCGTTAGGTTGGGTTTCTTAGAAGTAGAATTGAAGTAAGGATTTATTTGCAATGATTTATTAAAGGAGTGCTTTTAGAGGGAACCAGTAAAGGAGTAGAGGAAACAAGGAAAAGAAGGAAGCCAAGCAAAGTCCCACAGAAGGTAGCTCTTAGCCTCATCCCACAGGGAAACTCTGAAGTGTAAGCTATGTCACCATGAAGTTATGCCCCAAGGAAACCCCAAGGAATAGATGACTGGGTTTACATATTTCTGCATCTGGTAGGCTGCCCAAAATAGGGGAAGACTGTAAATTCCTAGATGCTCTGTCTTTTCTTGCTGCGAGCTGATGGCGCTACAAACATCTGCAGACAGTTCTATTTGAAATGGATATTATATCAATTGAAAGCAAAGGGACATTGAATGATGTGCATACATACAAAAATGGCAAAAGGGGATCTAAACAGATCTAGGTGGAGCAAACTTATTATCAACTAAAGAGTGCTATTCAAAGTGGGTGATAAAATATCTTAACTCGTAACCTGAGTAAGGAAATAGGAGTACAGAAAGCAACATGATGACGTCCAGGCTGTTAAGTGAAGCAAAGGTATGTTGGAGAAGGGAGCTAGGTGCTACCCACTGCGTTCTAGAACAGAATCTGGTCCTTAATGAGGGTACTAAGAATGAGTTCAAGTGTCTCTCTCAGTAGATCATGAGTACATTCCATGACGTCAAAACCAGGATAAAATGTTCAAATCTAGGTCAGCAGCCCTCTGGGGTGAGGCTGAGTCACCAGAAAATGAAACTGGGCTTTTCAGGTGCCCTCCCCAGTCAGGCTTGTCCCTAAGCCTGGTCAAGAGAAGCCTGCAGCCCTGGCAGTTGGGAAACAAGAGGATGCTAAGATATTTCCTACTTACAGCTATTCACATTTCTAGGTTGAGAAACAGGTAATGTGCCCAAAAGAGCTTCTGGTAGAACCATATGCTTCTCTGTTACCTATATACAACACATCTTCATGACTTGGATTTTTATATTCATTGTTCCAAATTCATTTGCATTATTACCCTTTCTTTTTATTTCTATTTCTTCTTATGCATTACTAATACCCTATCTTGCTGATCTGAACATCGTTACAAGTGATTTTACAATATGTAAGTAAGGTTATCTATCTTAACTTTAGTAAATTTATTCAGTCCCTATTTGTCTAAAATTTCTGGATATAAAAAGTTTCATGTTAAGCAACAATGGTGGGTTCAGAAATTATTCAGCTGTGGCCATTTCCCTTAAGGAAGACATCAACAGAAGAAGCTTTTTAGCTCCATCTAAAATAGAGAGCCAGGATGTCTTCTGGGGATACAGTAAGTAGGTAATTTAACAAAGATCCTCCTTAAAATAGGCTTGCCAGACAAAATATAGGACACAAATATTGCTTGTGACATAGTTATGCTAAATGTTACTTGTCTGTATTTTTGTTTGCTTAATCTGGTAACCATACCAAAATGGTCTGATCATGCCAGTGAGTGCTTCTTTCATCTGCAGGAAGTAGGGCTCCAGAGAGCTCACCAATAGCTGGAGACAGGTGTGGCTATGTACTGGAGCAAGCTTAGCCAAGGGAACTATACAGCCCTGCCCAGACTCAGATCCTAACTCTGCCAGTTACCACCTGAGGGTCCCTGAGCCAGGAATTCAGCTCTCTGAGCTGTTTTTCATCTGTATAATGGGGACAAAACAACCTATTTCCCAAAGTGATTATTGGATTATTAGATAGCAGATATTCAGAGAAAGGTAATCTCAGCTCTCTTAAACAACAGACAACAAGTAGATATTCCTCATTAAAAACGTCATTCCCTCAAATGAGAAGAGAAGGAGGAAAAAGTACTAGGCAGCATTTCTAAGCCTCCGTGGATTACAATTCAATAGAAAATATCATTTTGCCAAGGATGGCTGAGTGTGTTCTACATCTCACAGGTGACACACTGCATAACTCTGGCAGGGGAAGTGAAGGTTACACATGGCCACAGATAATATGACTCATGATGACCAAGTCACATTTTAGATTGGTGAGAGACGATCAACAGCCAGGTCTCCTCATAACCAAAATCATTTGTTCCCACAGTTATTTATTTTAAACTGCCTTGCTGCCCCAGGAGCTTTGATTTCTAAGCTTTTCTACCTTAGATTGGTCTTTGGCAGTGAGTGTCACACATCTGTCCTGCTTAGAAGAGGAGCCAGAAGCTGGTTCTCCACTGGAGCATCCCCATACCCTCCTGTTACATGGTCCACCTGTTTTTATGTATCCAGACCCACTTTGAGGTACTTGCCTAGGACACAGCAATTGTTAGTCAGCATGCTTGTTTCTCACCTTGTAAACAATGTACAAATAGAGTCCAAAATTAGTATGCAAACTACAAAACAAAATGTTATTTTTATGACTGAAAAATGCAATGAACTGCACAAATTCATTATGGCAGAGCATATGAATATTCTCTTAGTAACCCTCTTGCTTTCCTAGCTCAATCAACAATGTTTCTTCCTTACAGCTGCCAAGGAAATAAACTTTCTCTAGACCTTTCAACCATAGCCAGAAGCTCTGATGTCCCTCCCAGTGTGCATTCAGATAAATTGTTAACTTAAATGGTTTTCCACTGAGAAGTGGAGTCAATAACAATGGGGAGTGCTAGATAGATTCCCCTGGGACCCTAGAGAGAAAATTATTCTGTTACAATGAGGAGTAAGGCAAAATGCAGAGTAGCTATGACTGTATTTATCAATTTGTTGTGAAAAAATTTATAAATATCAGGTAATACATCAAAGGAATAAAGTATGACAGACCCTCCCCCCAACTTCAAGGTTATGTTCTGAAGTAAATAATACAAAGCAAAAAGCAAAAGTATTTAAGATGGGCATACTAAATACACATCAAAATTCAAAGGTACATGTGATTATTCCCAGCGAGAAGGAATCAGTGAGTTTTTGTGGAGATATCATTTAGGGGCAACACCAGGAGACTTTGTACATGCCATTGTGAGAAAGAAAGAGCATATTTAAGATGTGTACACTTCTATTAGCAGAGGCGTGGGTATGTGCATAAATAACAGAGTAGTTGTGTATTTGTGAAGGGACTAGTGAGAAAAATGGACTGAAATGAAGGTTGGAACCACAGTGTGTAGGCATTAAATTCCAAGATAAGGACTTTTCTCTTTAATAATAGAGAATTGGCAATAAGGTCTTACGGAGGTTTTGAACCTGAGAGTTAATATGAAAACTACGTATCATGCTTTAAGAAGACAAATCTGGTAACATCAAAGGACGAGACAGTGTGGAGAGCAAGGAGAAGAGGTCAGAACTGGCCAGGTGACCGAGAGCTATTCTTTATTCACATTCACATTCAAGACTAATTAGACTTTGAAATCCCTCAGGGTATTACAGAAACAGAACCAAGAGCTTCACAGGATTAGTGCTGAGGCTGAGAGGGTCAGTAGTGAATCCTACCAGAGGTGTGCCATGGCATTGTGGAAAACAAGGTAATTGTGCATACTGTTACCTGCTGATATCAGCTGGATTAGGAGCTGACAAAGATGAATTATTTAATTTGGAAGAATTATTTTGGAATTTTCGTATCAGTCTTATCTTTTCCCAGATAAGACTGATCTGAAAACAGATCAGTACTGATCAGATTTTGTATTGATAATAAAAATTTTAATTCTAAATTTTTAATCTGTTTTATACATCATCTGTTAATCTGATTAAAAATCTGTATAAACATTTTACTTGCTAAATTTCATGTGTGGGGATACAAGGGATGTCAAAGGCCATTTTATCTTGGCTGATTTGTTGAGGTTACTCTGACCTGGGAGATATTTTTAAATCAGCATTTATAAATGTGTCAAAATTGTGTTATAGAAAAGGAAAAAAAAAACCATTGTTTTAATTGCCAAGATGTATGTGCAATAGACATCCTTGAGCCTAACTATATCTGGGATGCAGAGTTATCTTCAGAATCTCAGTCACTGTCAAATGGGAATGTTGATACCTATCCTGGCCTTCCCAGTAATTGTTGTGAGGATCAAAAAGGCAGTTTATGAGAACCTGCTCTGTACACTATAAAGAGCCATATGGTAAGGATTTGCTGTTATACAACATTGTCTCTATTTCCAATTATGTATTTGGTGGAGATGTTACAGAAATAAGTCGGTGTCCCTCAAGGAGAGAGAGAGTGATTGGGACACATTACATGAAGACGCTCCCTAGATAGGAGGCCAGTCCTTTCTACTGAACTTTCTGATCATGGGTCTATTGGTTTATCAAAGCCAGGGAAGGGATCTAGGTAAGTGATGATACACAAATACAATAAATATTGATCAATGAATGAGAGAATCAGTGAAATAGGTACTTGATTTGCCAGTGTGGCTCCTTGTGATACTTAAAAGAAAGCTTCCCTTCCTCTGGGTAAACTCAGCCTGAGTTAGGGTCCTGATTGGTGGGCAAGTACAGGATTGATTTTCATCCCACTTGTCTCCTTGGCTAGGGAACCATGTGCAAGGTGTAACTTTCACAATATAGCCTGTGAAATTATGATAATTAGCTGAGACAGAACTTCCATTGTTTTCCTTGAATGTCAACTCACAAGGTACTTCCCATATTCTATTATCTTGCATCATTAGCTGTCTTTCCATGGCTGCCTAGTATAAAGGGTCTTGCGCTTAGTGATGCCTTCATGCCTGTTCATTGTCAAAACTCAACAATATATGTTTAATACATGTTCCTTTGGGGCCTGTATTTTCATGTAATATAATAAAAATAGATATTGTCAAAGCTCTTTTAAGTTATCCCCTCTTCATCCTCTTGTTTACCATTAACATTCCATATAACTTATACAAAGACTTAATTTCAATTTAGACAGCAGATCATGAGAGGTGTCTGGCTTGATAAATGGGAAGAATTTTGGCTCGTGATGCAGCCAAGTTTTTTGAACACATCTGGAAATCATATTAAAGAGGAGATCTTTTCCTGTTTTTAGTCCCTGATGATTGAACTGGAGCACAGAGCAGGTGCAGCATGCCACACAAGCGAGAGGCAGGAATTTGTAAATAAGCAAGAGACAAAGCAAGGGCCAGGTCAGGGAACATTTATTTTTAGATTGAAGAAAGCCTTTTGAGTGGGGATTTGTTTTTCCTTCTGTATATTTTAATGCCTGCCAAGTCAGATTGCTGCAGAAGCTGTGCTTTTTAGCCATGGGCAAAATAATCCTGAATCTCAAAAACAGTGACCCAGAACCTAGAAAAGCACTTTTCATTCAAATTTATCTCTATATAAAACAATAATAATGTAGTAATTCCCATTTATCAGGCGGATCATAGGCTTTTAAAATTCTTTGTCTTTAACATAGCCTAAACCTAACGGGATAGATTCCATGATCTTCATTTAAAGAATGAGCCAACAGAATCTCATAAACTTTCCAAATGATACAGACTAACTTCAAATCCAGGTCTGTCTGGCCCCAAATCCTGCATTGTCTTCATTATACTTTATGTATTGGCTGCCATTCTGGATTCTATAAAGGCGCTTTTTCTGTTCATGTTATATCATTGATTTAATTGCCCCTTTAATACTTTTATCAGTTCTTAGACAAAGGCACAGACTTGTGGCGATTCTACCTGTTATCCAGAAATCCCCCAAAATGTTGTTTTTGTCAAAGTAGTAACACTATCCAGCAACTAGTATTTAAATTTTCACATGTAACTTTGATAGTCTTCCACTTATATCTTTATTGATAATCCTTTAATATCTACTCTGAATTTCTTATTCTGTTAGAAACTTTGAGCTATACAAAGTACCTTATATGTTCCATATTTAAGTTCACATAGGGATTGATCGAATAACAATAACAAAACCTTTGATATGCTCTTTGTTTATAAACTTTCTAACCATCCCTTTCTACACTCACCTCCTCCTTACTTGACATAACATAATACTATGGCTAAATCAGAAATAAGAAAATGGTAACATTTGAGCACAGTAATATAGTATACATTTAATCACATTGAATTACATCTTCCTACGCTAATAAACAAAATTTGTCAGAAAGTAGTTTCATGTCAAATTAAAGAATTGTGTTTGCATTAATAGCTGACTCTAGTAAATTCACAAATTAAAAACAGCAGTATTAATAGACAAGGGGGATCAGGGCAGATGGGAGGCACGACTATATTGCAGCTCTGACTTGGACAGACATAGGAGTGTATGGAAGCTTGCATTATAAGTTTTTGCTCCAGACTAACTGTAGGAATAAATCAGGAAACATGAGAGGACCCACAGACTCCTTGAAGGAAGTGGATCGTTCTTAGAGGACCCAGGAGACACCCCAAATACTGTGCTGGTATCCACAGCTGAGAGACCCACAGATGGGTCACATCACAGGACTCTGTGCAGACAACCTCCGGTACCAGCCCAACTAGCTGGGTGGCTAGATCCAGAAGAGAGATAACAGTCACTGCAGGTCAGCTCTCAGGAAGCCACATCTATAGAAAAAGGGGGACAGTACTACATCAAGGGACCACCCTGTGGGACAAAAGAATGTAAACAGCCTTTAGCCCTAGACCTTCCCTCTGATGGAGCCTACCCAAATGAGAAGTAATCAGAAAACCAACTCTGGTAATATGACAAAATAAGGTTTCTTAACACCCTCCAAAATCACACTAGCTCACCAGCAATGGACCCAAACCAAGAAGAAATCCCTGATTTACCTGAAAAAGAATTCAGAAGGTTAGTTGTTAAGCTAATCAGGGAGGCACCAGAGAAAGGCAAAACCTAATGTAAGAAAATCCAAAACAATGACACAAGAAATGAAGGGAGAAATATTCAAGGAAATAACTAGCCTAAATAAAAAAACAATAGAAACTTCAGGAAACAATGGGCACACTTATAAAATTCAAAATGTCCTGGAAAGTCTCAGCAATAGAATTGGACAAATAAAGAAATTCAGGGCTTGAAGACAAGGTCTTTGATTTAACCCAATTCAACAAAGACAAAAAAGAATAAGAAAATATGAACATAGCCTCTAAGAAGTCTGGGATTATGTTAAATGACCAAAACTGAAAATAATCTGTATTCCTGAGGAAGAATAGAAATAAAAAGGTTGGAAAACATATTTGGGAAAATAATTGAAGAAAACTTCCCTGACCTTGCTGGAGACCTAGACATCCAAATACAAGAAGCACAGTGAACACCTGGGAAATTCATCATAAAAAGATCATCACCTCGGCACATTGTCATCAGGTTATCTAAAGTCAAGGCAAAGGAAAGAATATTAAGAGCTGTGAGACAAAAGCATCAGATGACCTATAAAGGAAAACTTATCAGATTAACAACAGATTTCTCAGCAGAAACCCTACAAACTAGAAGGGATTGGGGACTTATCTCCAGCCTCCTCAAACAAAACAATTATCAGCCAAGAATTTTGAACTGAAATAAGTTTCTTCTCCAATAGATAAAATATCCTTATGCATAAAATTCAAAGAATTATATTTTGTAAGAATGCTATATCATAATATTTTGGAAAATATTGAGAGGTGTATGTGAGTGATGCATACAGTAAAGGCTCACTAAATATAAGCTGTTGTTTTTGTTGTAATTAAACGTATGCTTTTGCAAGTGTGATATCATGGATTCGACTTGCAATCAGTAGAATTGATTCTAATTTTCAGCTAGACTTTAGCATTTAACTGTGAGACTTAGCAGTTTTGCTTGTGTAATAGGGTTGTCCCTATATGTCATAGATATATTTATGAATTTTATTTATTTTATCATTATACTTTAAGTTCTGGGGTACATGTGCAGATCGTGCAGGTGTGTTACATAGGTATACACGTGCCATGGTGGTTTGCTGCATCCATCACCCTGTCATCTATATTAAGTATTTCTCCTAATGTTATCCCTCCCCAATCCCCCCACTCCCTGCTATCCCTCCCCTAGGCCCCCTACCCACCAACAGGCCCTGGTGTGTGATGTTCCCCTCCCTGTGTCCATGTGGTCTCATTGTTCAGCACCTACTTATAAGTGAGAACATTCAGTGTTTAGTTTTCTGGTTCTTGTGTCAGTTTGCTGAGAATGATGGTTTCTAGATTCATCCATGTCCCTGCAAAGGACATTAACTCATCCTTTTTTATGGCTGCATAGTATTCCATGGTGTATATATGCCACATTTTCTTTATTTAGTCTGTCATTGATGATTGATGGGCATTTGGGTTGGTTCCAAGTCTTTGCTATTGTAAACAGTGCCACAATGAATATACGTGTGCATGCGTCTTTATAATTGAATGTTTTATAAGCCTTTGGGTATATACCCAGTAATGGGATTGCTGGATCAAATGGTATTACTAGTTCTAGATCCTTGAGGAATCACCACACTGTCTTCCACAATGATTGAACTAATTTACACTCCCACCAACTGTGTAAAAGCTTTCCTATTTCTCCACATCCTCTCCAGCATCTGTTGTCTCCTGATTTTTTAATGATCACCATTCTAACTGGCGTGAGATGTTATTTCAATGTGGTTTTGATTTGCATTTCTCTAATGACCAGTGATGATGAGCTTTTTTTCATATGTTTATTTCAAATGTGTTCTTTTGAGAAATGTCTGTTCATACCCTTTGCCCACTTTTTGATGGGGTTTGTTTTTTTCTTGTAAATGTGTTTAAGTTCTCTGTAGATTCTGGTTATTAGCCCTTTGTCAGATGGGTAGATTGCAAAATTTTTTTTCCATTCTGTTGGTTGACAGTTCACTCTAATGATAGTTTCTTTTGCTGTGCAGAAGCTTGTTTGTTTAATTAGATCCCATTTGTCTATTTTGGCTTTTGTTGCCATTGCTATTGGCATTAGTCATGAAGTCTTTGCCTATACCTGTGTCCTGAATGGTATTGCCTAGATTTTCTTCTAGGGCTTTTATGGTGTTAGGTCTTATGTTTAAATCTTTAATCCATCTGGAGTTAATTTTTATGTAAGGTGTAAGGAAGAGATCCAGTTTCAGCTTTCTGCATACGGTTAGCCAGTTTTCCCAACACCATTTATTAAATATGGAATTCATATATTTATGACTTTTAAATGAGATGACATATAATCAGAATAACACCTTGTTGTCCAACATTGTCAATGTTGGTGTTTGTTGAATTAGAAACTTCAATTATCTTGAAATAAACATTTTCCAATTTATTATCCCAGATTTCTGTTTCTGGCAAGAATATTAAAAGTATTAAAATGTTAAAAATTGTTTATTAAATATAACCAAAGTTTTGTAAATGCATAAACATTGAGGTGGAGTGTTATTATCCTAGTAATTTAAAAGCTTGGGTTTAATTTTTTCCATAGTGACAGAAGATGAGTCTTTGGACTGGAGTATGTGGGGGACTTGAAATAAGACCCTTTGTAAAACTTGGGTCCTTCAGTGAGGACCTACACTGTTGGTGGAAGGAAGACATATAACAAAAAATATATCACACAAGGAAAAGAGAAGGAGGTGGTCCCTCTGGTTTTAATATCTAGTGAGAAGGAATTTATTTAGAAATAAAAATTCTGAGCCTATAAGTTGCTCAAGATTTTAACTCATATTTATCTATTGATTTGGAAACCCCCAAGTCAAAAAAATTTATACATGTGGCTATAGGGCTGATTATGACACCTGGAAAAGACAAAAGCAATAGCAAATATTCCTAGGAAGAACATGCCTACCACTGAAGAGATTGTCTCAGAAAAATAAAACCCAAAGTTGAGTAGGCATTATCCAGAAGATGCAGTTGGCAGGGGCAGCAGAGAGCATTTCAGGCAAGAGGGAGGCCCATTGAAGGCCTACAGGTCAAAGAGCATGGAAGCAAGCGCAATTTAGTATGGACTGTCTGAAGTGTTCAGTGTTATAGTGCTGGTGGCCTAAAATAAAACTAAAGAAATGAGTGAAAAGAAAAGAAAAAAAGAGGGAAGGGAAAGAGCAGAAGTAAATATGAAAATTAGAGCATCATTATAGAAGATTTCAGTGTATGAGTTATAAGAGCCCCAGAAACAGAAAGGAGAAAAGCAATAGAGAGAATAATATTAAAGAAATAAATCAAGAAAATCTCCCAAAGCCGAAGAAGATGAACTTACAGAAAGAATTGGCTCAACTTCCATAAGGAAAAAAAAAAAGAAAAAGAATTGGCTCAACACAATAAATGAAAATTATTTTCATCAATGTGCACACTCATCAATGCATATTGTTAAATTTCAAAATACCAAGGAATAATAAGTATGTATATTTAATAATATAGCTTTAAAATGTATAAAGCAAAATTGAAAAAATTACTAAAAAATGGACAAATTTACAGTCTTCAAAGTACAAGATTTTAATATACCTAATGAATAATTAATAGATCAAAAATATAAAATTTAGAAGGAATATAGCATATTTGAACAACACAATTAAGCTTGAGGTAATAGACATATAAAATTCTGTGTCTAACATTAGTTAATACATAAAGAAAATCTCCAGAAATACATGAAAATTAGCACCATAAATATCATGTCCTCAAATAACAGTGAAATCAATAAATAGCAAAATTACAACTAAGGAAATCTTATATATATATTATGAAAATATTTATACCTAAATAATTTATGTGTTAAAGAAGAATTCTTAATAGAGATTAGAGAATATTTACAAAGAACAACGAAAGCATTGCACATCAAAAATGATGCAGCTAAAGAAATATGGAGTGAAATCTGAAATCTTAAAGTTAAGATATTGGAAATAAAAAACTGACATTAATTAAATCAGCCCTCAATCCAAGAAGTTAAACTTAGGGCTGGTCGCAGTGGCTCAAGCCTGCAATCCCAGCACTTTGGGAAGCCAGGTGGCAGACCACCTGAGGTCAGGAGTTCGAGACCAGCCTGGCCAACATAGCAAAACCCCATCTACTAAAAATGCAAAAATTAGCCAGGCGTGCCTATAATCCCAATTACTCAGGAGGCTGAGGCAGGAGAGTTTCTTAAACCCGAGAGGTGGAGGTTGCAGTGAGCTGAGATGGTAACATTGCACTTTAGCTTGGGTAACAAGAGTGAAACTCCATCTCAAAAAAAAAAAAAAATTAAAATCAGAAAACTGAGAAAATTTAAATAAAATAACAACTAGGAAAAGCGAATTGATTAATTGGGAAAAAATTAAATCTATAGATGGGATCACCTAAGTTAAAAATAATTTCTTTATAAAGATTAATAAAATAAATAAAGCTATGGTAATGTGAGTCAAGAAACACAGAAGACAAAATAAGACCATTAGGAATAGAATAGAGGATATAACAACTTGTAGAATAGAGGTTAATAAATCACAAAAAGTGTGAAAATCTTTATGCCAATAAATTTAGAAACTAAAAAAGTTTTTTTAATTAAAAGGATTTTATTTAAAAATTATAATTTTCCGAAACAGAGGCAAGAAGAAATAGAAAACCTGGTTTAATTCAATATATAATTTTAAAAAAGGAGACTTCAAGACCTATAGAACTTCATAAACCAAAAGTAAACCTTAACGAAAGAAACAAAAAACAAAAAAACAAAAAAACCCAAAAACTGAAAAATAATTAAGAGATTGGGGGACCATAGGATGAAACTTAAACTGTGACAGAAGATTAAAACATATGAAATCACTGTAAGAGTTGTTTTGGGAGGGGAAGTACTGACTCAGTAGCTTTGGAAATGAGTAAAGACTGTAAGACAAAGGGCAAAAGGAACCATGGATAATGAGGACTGCGTTCTATTTGGCAAAGTAGTTTTTTGTGAGGAGATATATTAACAATTCAGAAATCACTAAACATGCATACTGAAATTGAGCAGTTAAGTAAATGGATGGTAGCAGGTGGGATCCCGGTTTCTCACTGTTGAAGTGGAAAGTTACAGACAAGCTAGGGCAGAAAGCTAGAATGACCTATGTGATAATGGATTAAAGTTGGAGATAGCAATATGAACTCATGCTTAGCTTAATATAGATACTTATTGATATATTAAGAAATGTTTATAAACATATAGGTTAGTATACGCATGTATGTCTTGGTTTTTGTTTTGTTTTGTTTTGTTTTCTAAAATCTGAGAGCCCCTAGAATCAATGGCACTCAGTAGCAAGGAGCAGACTTAGTGCTCAGACATTGATTTCTAATACTTTTCTTCAATAAAAGTAACCTATGCTCCTTGGAGAAACAGCTGATTTTATTATTTATTATTATTTTTTGAAACAGCTGATTTTAAAGCTGGGCAAGTAATATGCGAAATGAGCCTGAAGCTTCTGTAGTACTAGAAAGTAAAAGTCAGTGCTAGACAAGAAACAGAATACTCTCACAGTTTTGGAGGCGTGTCACAGGCACACAGGAGCCAGCTAAAAGAGCTCCGAATGGCCAAAGAAGTATTTGGGCAACAAAATAAAGTAGTGTTGGGTTATAATTCAAGGTATAAAATAAATATTCATGATCGATAGTGATGTAAATAAATAAGAAAGGACAGACAAATCTGTGCAGAAACATTTCAAATACTTCATGCAGATACTCTACCCTCAAGGATGTGGAGCTTAACTTCCCCACATCTTAAATATGGGCCGCCCATAATAATCTTTTTCCAAAGAGTACAGAATAGAAAAGGGAAAAAGAGTAATTTTACAGTGGCGAAACCTAACAAACATCACGTGATGAAGGTTAACATCAACAGGGATAAGTCATGTTGATTCTATATACCCTTGATATGATTGGATGAGAATCTTCAAAAAAAGCCATAGTTCTAGTCCTATCATGAGAAGAACATCAGGTAAATCTCAAATGAGGGAAATTCATTAAAATACACAACCTGTGTTCCTCAAAACTGCCAACGCCATCAAACATAAGGAAAGTCTGATAAACTGTCATAGTCAAGAGGAGCCTAAAGAGATATGACAAATGTAATACGACATCCTGGAATGGATTCTGTCACAAGAAAAGGACATTAAGTAAAACCTAAGTAAATTTGAATAAAGTATGAACTTTATTTTATAATACTGTATTGCTGTTTGATATGGTTTAGATCTGTGTCCCTGCCCAAGTCTTAAGTCAAACTGTGGTCCCCAGTGTTGGAAGCGAGGTCTGCTGGGAGGTGATTGGATCATGGAGTTTTTTTCTCATGGATGGTTTGGCATTGTTCCTTGGTGCTGTTCTTGTGGTGGTGAGTAAATTCTTATGAGATCTGGTTGGGGGTGTGTAGCACCTCCCCACTTGCTCTCTCTCCTGCTTCTACGCCTGCCATGTAAGATGCCTCACTCTCCATTTGCCTTCTGTCATGATTGTAAGACTCCCGAGGCCTCCCCTGAAGCTGAGCAGATGCCAGCATCATGCTTCTTGTACAGCCTGAAGAACCATGAGCCAATTAAACCTCTTTTTTTTTTTTAAATAAATAATCCAGTCTCGGGTATTTCTTTATAGCAATGCAAGAATGGACTAATATACTATTGTTTCATTAGTTCTGTCAAATGTTCCATACTAATGAAAAATGTTAGGAAACTGGGTAGGAATTACACGAGAACTACCTAGACTACCTTCACAACTTTCCTGTAAATAAAAAATAATTCTAGAAGAAAAAGTGTATTTAAAAATATATCAGTAACTAAAAATCTATCATAGCATAATAAACACAGAGGAGTTGACAATTCAGAAAATGGTGCTATGCAACTGCCTATCTATGGGGAAAAAAAGAAGATAAAACTGGAAACCTGCTTAACATTATACACAAAAGGAAAATCTAGAAGAATGAGAGACCTAGGTGTGGGAGAAAAGAGCTATAAAAGAAATAATTTTATGATAAAATAATCTTATTAAAGGATAGTCACTAGACTAGTGGTATCAGCATTCTCAGCGAATTTGCTAGAAATGCAAATTTGGGGCTCAGTTCCCAACATATTGAATCAGAAACTCCATAGGTGGCGTCCAGCTATTCTAGTTTTAACAACCCCCAGGTGACTGTGCTGCATGTTGACGTGTGAGGACCACTGGAATAGAGTAATCCTTCATAAAAAGATAAAGTAGACAAACTATAAAGTGAAAGATTGATATAATGGCTGCACCAATATTTAAAACATAAAATATCAAACCAGTCTTAGAAAATTTTGTTTTGATTCCTATAACTAACCACAGATTAGAATATAAAATATTCAGTGCAGGTTAATACAGAGCAGTGGTTCTTAATTGGAGTTGATTTTGTTCCCCTGGGAACATTTTGTAATTTCTAGAGGCACTTTGTCTGTTAAAACAGGTTGGGGAACAGGTTCTACCTTCATTTAGTTGGTAGGTGACAGGGATGCTGCTAAACATCCTATAACAGACAGACAGCTCCACCCAACAAAAAATCATCTGGCCCAAAATGTCGTTAGTACTGAGTTTGAGAAACCCTGCTATAAGGAATTTATTCAAATCATCAAAAAGATGACAATCAACAGAGTAGTTTGTACAGAGACAAAAATTAAAAAGACCAATACGCATATGAGAAGAGGTTTAAATTTGTAGTAGGTAGGCAATTGCAAATATCACATCCCCCATTTTGGCAAACAAAAAACTGAGCCTTATGACAATATGTATAATAATGGCCCATTTCTGCTGCAACAAATTACTAAAAATGTAGTAGCTTAAAACAACACAAATGCATTACCATATAGTTCTGGAGGTCAGAAGCCTAAAATCTGTCTCACCAGGCTGAAAGCGAGGGTGTCAGCAGGATTGATTTCTTCTTCAGGATTTGCAGGGAGAATCTGTTCTTCATCTTTTCCAGCTTCTAGAGGTGACTTACATTTCTTAGCTAGTAGTTCCTAACTTCATCTTCAAAGCTAGCAGCATAGCATCTTCATCTCTCTCTGACCTCTGCTTCCATTTTCACATTCCCTTCTCCGTCTCTGACTTCGTGATTTTTTTTTTTTTTTTTTTTTGAGACGGAGTCTTGCTCCTTCACCAGGCTGGAGTGCAGTGGCGCAATCTCGGCTCACTGCAACCTCCGCCTCCCGGGTTCAAGCGATTCTTCCGCCTCAGCCTCCCGAGTAGCTGGGACCACAGGCACATGCCACCATGCTCGGCTATTTTTTGTATTTTTAATAGAGACGAGGTTTCACCATGTTGGCCAGGATGGTCTCGATCTCTTGACCTCGTGATCCGCCCGCCTCGGCCTCCCAAAGTGCTGGGATTACAGCCGTGAGCCACCGCGCCCGGCCGTGATTTTTTATTATAGGGACAATTGTGACTACACCGAACCCATCTGGATAATGCAGGTCATTTCTCCATCTCAACCTAGCAACTGAAAGGCCCTTTTGCAACGTAAGGTAGCATAGTCACAGATTCCAGGGGGTAGGATGTATTCATCTTTGCAGGTCCATTATTCAGCCGACTGTGCCACGTATAGAGGAAAATGTAGGGGAGTCATAGCACTTTTACTTTCGAAGTGTAAATTGGTACCACTACTGCGGAGGGCAATTAAGCATATTTAGTAAAGTCGAAGAACATCTTTCAACCCTGCAATAGCATTTCTTAGTGGTCATGCCTGAAGAATTCTTACACATGTGCACAAAAAGAAAAGTATCACAAAAGACATGTACAAGAACGTTAATTGTAGCAGGGATTATAATAGTTATAATAGTACATAAGTGGGAAATAATCCATCTCTCTCAATATCTCTCAGCTGTAAGGTTCATTAAAATTGAGATAGAAATGAACCAGATTTTTTTGTGTCAACCTGTATAAATATCTAGGCTTAAAGCTGAGAGAAAAAAGAAAGCTATACAAGGATGCACGTGTATTAGAAATTATTTATGTAAATTGTTAATCCTATGATTTATACATATGTAGTAGAGATACAAAAACATGCTTGAGCATAATTCATACTAATTTCAGTATGATGATTAAGTTTGCACAGGGAAAGTTGGGGAAGAGATAGAAGTGTGGCTTTAGATGTTTCTTTGTTTAGATATTTGTTTGAGAATTTTTTACTATATAAAGAAAGAAAAATCTGAAACCAATATGGCAAAATTGTAATGTCCTTTAAATTTCAGTTTGTGCATACAGATATAAGTTACTATTTCAAAACAAATGTTTTAGAATCATAGAACATCCAGAATCCAGAGGAATTCTGTTTTCTAAGTTAATATATTCCAGAGACTTTTGGTCATTACGACATAGCCAGCATCTTTCTTTACACCTTTTTTTATTTTAAAATCCATTTATTATTAATTTGATAGATGAGAATCATTTCTCAGAGTCTCATCACTCTAAAGGAGGATGCAATCTAATTTATGGATCCTCAGAGCTAAGGACCAACCCTAACAATTTGTTGATCTCTTCAAATGGCACATGCCCTACAAGGTTCTGCCTGAAACAGCACATAACATTCTCTGATTCTACCCAATAAACAGTAGGAAGTTGATGAAGGTACAGTATTAACTTCCTTTCTTTAGGCTTCTGCTATGCATTAGAGGTATCCCAGGGTTTTCCGTTTATACTAACGGAGTGGTTTTTCCAGCCCACAGGGAATGATGATCCTGTGCTACACTGTCAGTATATCCCCTCCTCTGGACACTTGGATCCCCACCCCCACCATCACCCCTGTGGTCCTACACATTTCACGTGTGGAATTCCCTTGAGCTCACTGGCACTGTTATCAATGGTACTAACTGGGCCACAGTTAAAAACATAGCCAACATTTAAAAATACACAAACTGAAAATGAAAAAAAATGACTCTAAGCATTCAAATACAGATATTCAGTATTTAGCTATCAGGGACAGGGAAACGTGTTCAAGAGAAGCATAGATAGATGGTTTATTTGCTTTCCTTTTTTTTTTTTTTAACAGACCATTCAAATAGTCATCAGGAAATCTCTGCTCTAGCTTTAACTTTTTATGATTTTATGTCAATCACTTAAGTGTTCTGGGATTCAATTTCTTTACCTTTGAAATGATGGCACTAGACTAATAACATCTTTAAGGGCTTTCAGGCTTTAAAATTCTGGTCTTCTCTGTTTTCTTTAAATTTGTAATCTATAAAGTCACATTGCTAAGTGTGTTGCTGTTACTCTCTAGTATTATCTACTGGATTCTGAAGAATTGCTTTAAAGTTAACTCATTGTGCTCTTAATTGGTTTTTAAAAGAACATTCAAATAATTAAAGGTACTTAAAGATTTTTAACAGTACCAATAGTACCAGACTATTACCAGGGATCTATTGACAGAGTGCTTCAAGATTTAATTTTAAGTAATGGGGGAGAAAACAGTGCCTACTCTCCTTTCCAACGCTTCAGTATTTTAATGTTAAAATACCAGCCTAGACCAACATAGAGAAACCCAGTTTCTACTAAAAATACAAAATTAGCCAGGCGTGGTGGTGCATGCTTGTAATCCGAGCTACTCGGGAGGCTGAGGCAGGAGAATCACTTGAACCCAGGAGGTGGAGGTTGTGGTGAGCTGAGATTGTGACATTGCACTCCATCCTGGGCAACAAGAGCAAAACTCTGTCTTAAAAAAAAAAAAAAAGATCTGCTGACTGCTTGCTCTCTTGGCCTATGAATCCCAATGTTATTAGAATAGCTGGTATCATAGCAGCACAGGGGATTTCGACTTCCTCCCATCCTTTCCTCTGTGTGAACACATACACTTGTGGTCATTCTTTATATTATGTAAATTTATTTATCTTCAGCTTGGGCCAGGTGTTCTATAGCACATTACAATTTACAAAGACTTTCCATCTTTCTTAGGAAATGTGTCTTTCTTAGCAACATGCATAAACTGTAAGCGTTTTTAGTGGTTGGTTTAACAGATAAGAATATCCTGCCAAAGACAGGAGACAAAAATTGTTTTCAACTATGTTCTCAAAGAACTTACATTGCTTATTTCAATTTATCTTCAAAATTATAAAGTTTTACATTATTATGTCCATTTTATTGATCAGAAAACTAAGGCTTCTGATGAGGAGCTATGTATTTTGCCTAGGGTTATACAATTGGAACAGCCAAAATTTAAACTCCAAATTCACATTTTTTTTCACTTGATTGTAATACCTCTCCTATCAGCAAACATGAAATATAACAGTAAACAAAATCTTGACGAGTTAAAGAAATTACAAACTATAGAGTTGTTCTTTTCTTTAA
Organism: Cacajao melanocephalus; assembly: GCA_963573385.1. Taxonomy (NCBI): domain Eukaryota; kingdom Metazoa; phylum Chordata; class Mammalia; order Primates; family Pitheciidae; genus Cacajao; species Cacajao melanocephalus. The sequence goes on along the minus strand of CAUYLG010053936.1, from coordinate 16,569 downwards.
TTTTGTTTTTATTTTCTCAGGGCAAATTTCCTATTTGGAGCTTCTTAGGGATATTGAGAGAAAATACCATACTAACTTAAAGTTGACAGCTTTTCTTCAATTAATTTATTAAAAATGTACTGACAGTACTGTTTTACCTTGTGTTTGTTATTATCAAAAATAATTCAGATATTTTTAGAAAGTTATTTTGCATGCCATTTAGCTATTTTCATGGAAATTAATCACATTTGAGGAGATCAGTCAACATTTGAGTGAGAAAATCAAATACAGAATTGCTAACAGAAAGAAGAGAAAGAAGAAAAGCAAATTTCAGGCAATCAGGGCACAGCGAATCTTGTTTACACATATTTTGGTGGGATAAACTTGATAAGCTGTCAGCTGGCAGAGAGGGCTACCTGGGCATTCTGTCCTTGAGCGAGCTGACTAGCGGATTCAAATAAAGCAATTTTAGTTGGTGGTGGACTCCACCTGCAAAAGTGTAGTTGAGGAGTGTAAGTGGGTAGTCTGCCTCTGAGTAACCACAGTGGGAAGGCATCCACCTGCACCTCTGCCTTGGGTACAGCTGATCTGCACCCTTCCCCTCAGAAGCAATTCTTAGTACCTGTTTTCTTTCTACACAGGCATAGGGATGTCTGAGTGGGAGGTTCCTGGAAGTTTTCCCACTTAGGGAAATTTGAGATTAGTGTTGAAATGCAGGCAAAGTGGGAAGAATGGGATGGTGGCATGGATCACCATTTTAGAGATGTGACGAGTGTGTCTGGAGAACAGAAAACTCCATGTATAGGCAAGAGGGAACGCCATAGAATGGCTAACTGGTTTAGGGCTCTTCAGGCCAAGGAAGGCCTTGTAGACTCACCCCCCTGTTAAGATAGTGTCTGGTGGGCAACGTGTGGCCGGTGAAGATTTTTCAGCAGGGGTTCAGCATGTGTAGACGGGTACTTCGGAAAGTGTAGGGCGGAGGTCAGAAGTGAGCTGTTGCAGCAGCTCACAGGTGGAGTGGTTTTTTTTTTTTTCATCAGGGACTTCCTGGTGGTATCTCACATTTCATCCAGCTTTAAAACACACAAAATTTTAAGTACATTTTAAAATCATCACATCAAGCTTTAGATGTCAAAATCTTGGGAGAGTTGAGGATGACTTCTTTTCAACTGCCTTATATTATAAAAATTTACCCAAATATTTAAATTTTGTTTGCATTTTTAATTCAGTATTTGAAAACTCAATTTGGTGTTTTAAAGACAATGACTCTCAAGCTTCAAAAATTGACAGTGATTTTTCCTTCAGAGACGCCAAAGCAGTATCCCAAACAAGTGTTCGCCAGTCTTCTGCTTGATACCAAAAACAGCATCTCCACATACACAAGAAGTCCTAGGGGCTCCTTTTCCACATTCTCCATCCAGAGACTGTGTTTTGTGTAGACACAGAGTAAAGGTGCCATAATGTCTTTTTGGAGCAAATTCTCTTGCATACGTGTTGCTACCATGCCTTCTAAGTGGTCTTCCGATCTGAAGTCCTGTTTTACTTCCTGCTATGGTTAAACCGGTGGGACTTTCTGGTTGAAAACTTCCAAATCTTCCCAAGGTCTTCAGGAGAAAGCCTGAACTTCTTAGTGCTCCGTACATGGGTTTCAATTATGTGAGCATAGTGTGCTTTTCTTTCCATATCCTTAGCCTTGAAGAGCACCTACATTTTTTTTGAGACGAAATTTCACTCTTCTTGCCCAGGCTGGAGTGCAATGGCATGATCTCAGCTCACCACAACTTCTGCCTCAGCCTCCTGAGTAGCTGAGATTACAGGCATGCACCACCGTGCCTGCCTAATTTTGTATTTTTAGTAGAGATGAGGTTTCTCCATGTTGGTCAGGCTGGTCTCGAACTCCCAAAGTGCTGGGATTACAGGTGTGAGCCATCATGCCTGGCTTACATATTGTTTTTTACCCATGTTTACCTTACCTCCAAACATGTTATCAAATATTGCCTCCAGGCTTTTCCAAATGCTTCTTCCTTAACCCTAAACTATCTTTCCCTAACAATATTTTCTCCCTCCTCTCTATACTCAACCCCACTTAACAACCAACTGAACATAGGCAACTCTTTTATCAGGCTCCTTTTCTCACTACTGTCTTAACCCAAAGAGAGCAGTGTCTGGGAGGAGGTGGAGCAAGGCAGCTGAATAGAACCCTCCAGTAATGGCGGCCCCCTCCCCAGGAACATTAAATTGAACAAGTATCTACACAAGAAAGCACCTTCATAAAAACCAAAAATCAGGTGAGCAATCACAGTACCTGGTTTTAACTTCGTATCACTGAAAGAGGCACTAAATAGGGCAGGAAGGACAGTCTTCACTTGCCAACCCCACCCCTACCCTTAGTCAACTTAGCATTTTCTGCATCTCCAGTTGGCATTAGCCAAAACCTTCCATGTCAAGATTCAGCTAGTGGCCAAGAGATGCAGTGCCAGGAACCCTTAAACAGTTGCACAGCATCTCAGCTCATCTTTACTGTACCCTGGATATGCCTACATTCTTCAAGATCCCATTTGAATTTCTTAGTGACTAAACCATTGTGCATTCTAGAGTGCATATATTTATATTTTGCCTGTTAGTGAGCTGTGTTAGCTGTGTTAGCTTAGTTCTCTTTTGATGTAGATTATTCTGATTAGCTTTGTCAATGTTTCACTACTCAGCATGGAAACAAGATGAAATTCCATTTGTAGATAGGGAGGTGAAATTGATGATCCATTAAATAAACAATGAAAGTTTCCATTGAAACTGTGAAAAAAAAAATCCTCCAGTAGCAGACACATGGTGGGGAAAGAGAATATGTACATTTGAGGGAGGGAAAGCACAGTAATTGTGGGACTCTGCACTGGAACTCAGTTCTGCCTGTCACAGTGGAAAACAACACAGGGCAGAATCCAACTGGCACCCACAGAGGAAGTATTTAAACCAGCCCTCACCAGAGTGAAATCATCCATCCCCATGTCTGGAACCTGAGTTCTTATAAGCCCTCACACCTCAGGCTAAAGCACTCTGAGGTCCTAAATAAACTTGAAAGGCAGTTTAGGTGAAAAGGACTGCAATTCTGGGGCAAATCCTGGTGCTGTGCTGGTCTTGGAGCCGTCAGACTTGGGGTGCATGTGACTTAGTGAGACACCAGCTGGAATTGCCAAGGGAGAGCTTGCGTCGCCCTCCCCCAACCCCAGGCAGTGCAGACTGCAGCTCCAAAAGAGACTCCTTCCTTCTGCTTGAGAAGAGGAGGGGGAAGAGTAAAGAGAACTTTGTCCTGCAGCTTAGATACCAACTCAGCCACAGTAGGAAAAAAGGGTACCAGGTAGAGTCCTGAGGCCCCCATTCCAGGCCCTAGCTCCCAGACAACATTTGTAGACACACCATGGGCCAGAGGAAACTCACTGTCTTGATGACACAGACCCAGTCTTGGCAGGATCTATCACCTGCTGACTGAAGAGCCCCTGGGCCATGAATAAGCATCAGCGATACTCAGGTAGTACTCACTGTGGGCCTTGGGTGAGACTCCGTGCCATGCTGGCTTTGCCTGTGTCCCAGCACATTCCCAGCTCTGGTGACCATTGTGGGAGAGACTCATCCTTGAGGAAAGCAGGGGGAAGAATAAAGGGTATTCTGTCCTGCAGCTTGGGTACCAGTTCAGCCACAGTGGGGTTGAACATCAAACAGACTCCTGAACCCCCAATTCCAGTCTTTGGCTTTTGGATGGCATTTCTGGACCTGGCCTGGGCCAGAGGGGAGCCCACCGCCCTGAAGGAAGAGCCCAGGCCTGGCAGCATTTACCACAAGATGACTGAAGAGCGCTTGAGCCTTGACTGAACGTTAGCAGTAGTTGCCATGGGCCTGGGGCAGTTGTAGCCATGGGGAAAAGAAAACGGAAGAATGGGAAGGAATTTGTATTACAGCTTGAATGCTAGCTCGGCAGCAGCAGAATAGAGCACCAAGAAGATTCTTAAGGTTTCTAACTTAAGGACCCAACTCCTGGACAGCATTTGCACACCTGCTCTGGGATGAGGAATGGCTCACTACCCTGAAAGGACACAGCCTGGCTGGATTCACCATCTGCTAACTGAAGAGCCCTTGGTCCTTAAGTCAACATTGGTGGTAACGCAGGCAGCGGCCACCGTGGGCACTGGGCAAGACTCGGTGCTGTGCCAGCTACAGGTCTGACCCAGCACAGTCCTAGCGGTGGTTATCACAGGAATGCTTATGTCATCCTTCCCCCAGCTCCAGGTAGATGAACAGAGAGATAGAGAGGGGGAGAGAGGGGGGGTGAGAGAGAGAGAGACCTCAGCTGTGACCAATTTCCATGAAAATAGCTAAATGGCATGCAAAATAACTCTCTAAAAGTATCTGAATTATTTTTGATAACAAACTCCTGGCAAAACAGTGCTGTCGGTATGTTTTTAATAAATTAATTGAAGAAAAGGTGCTGACTTTAAGTTAGTATAGTATTTTCTCTCAACATCCCTAAGAAGCTCCAAATAGGAAATCTGCCTTGAGAAAAAATAAATAAATAAAAATAAAAAAAAGAACAACTCCACAATTTGTAATTTCTTGAGAGAGAGAGAGAGAGAGAGAGAGAGAGAGAGAGAGAGAGATTGACTCCATTTATTTGGGGGAAGTGAGAGAAGAGAACAAAATTTTTGTCTGGCAATCTGGGGAATTCTCTCAGATCCTATCCAAGACCACCAGGTGGTACCCCTATGAGTTGGAAAGAGACACAGTATTAATGAGTATGGCTAAAGTCACCAAAACCCAATGACTTGCTCAGATCATAAGACTCATTTCTCTTTGAATACTTGAAAAGTATTCCCAAGAAGGATGGGTATAAACAAGCCCAGACTCTGAAGACCACAATAAATACTTAACCCTTCAATGACCGGACATTGACAAACATCCATGAGCATCAAGACCTCACCAAAAGAATAAAATAAGGCATCAATGACTAATGCTGGATTGGCAGAGATATGTGACCATTCAGACAGAATTCAAAATAGCTTTTTTGAGGAAGCTCAATGAAATTTAAGATAACACAGAGAAGTAATTTAGAATCCTATCAGATAAATTTAACAAAGGGATTGAAATAATTTAAGAAACTGAGCAGAAATTCTGGACCTAAAAAATTCACTTAGCATACTAAAGGACGCATCAGAGTCTCTCAACAGTAGAATTACTCAAGCAGAAGAATTAGTGAGGTTGAAGACATGCTATTTGAAAATAGAGTCAGAGGAGACAAAAGAAAAAATAAAATAAAGCATGCCTATAAGATCTAAAATATAATCTCAAAAGGGCAAATTTAAGAATTATTGGCTTTTAAAGAGGTTGTTCAGATCAAGATCAGAGTAGAATGTTTATTCAAAAAGATATTAACATATAACATTATAAATCTAGATGGAGGTATTAATATTTAAGTACAAGAAGGTTACAGAACACCAAACAGATTTAACCCAAATAAGACAACATCACAACATTTAATAATCAAACTCCCAAAAGACATTTAATAGCTAAACTCCCAAAGATCAAGAATATAGAAAAGATCCTAAAAGCAGCAAGAGAAGAGAAACAAATAGCATACAAAAACGATCCAATCCATATGGCAGCAGATATCTCAGCAGAAACCTTACAGGCCAAGAGAGAGTGACATGACATATTTAAAATGCTGAAGGAAAAACAAACAAACAAAAGACTTTTATCGTAGAATAGCATATTCAGTGATAATATCCTTCAAATATTAAGGAGAAATAACCCCTCCCCCCAGACAAAGAAAAGCTGAGGTTTCATCAATGTCAAAACTTTTCTATAAGAAATGCTAAAGTTTTTCAATCTGAAAGAAAAGGATGATAACAAGCAATAAGAAACCTTCTAATATAAAACTCACCAATAATAGTAGTAAGTACACAGAAAACACAGAATATTATATTACTCTAATTTTGGTGTGTAAACTATACATATCTTTTCTCTTGATTAAAGATGATGCAGTTCTGTGAACTTCATGACAGCATGACACTCCTTTTTAGGATCTGCCCTCACCTCCCACTACAGGCCACAAGGTCAATGACCAGGATTAAGTTACAACAGAATCCAATTGGAGTTATGTTGGGTGTAAGAAGTGAGTAAAGAGACTATATTCAGAAAGAGTTACGGAAATGTAGCCAACTTCTACTGGTACGAGCCTGGAACATATGTAAGGGACGTGTGTGTGTGTGTGTGTGTGTGTGTGTGTGTGTGTTGGATCCAACTGGCAAAATCTTTAATATGGTTCTGATGTCTCAAATAGGTAGGACACATTGCTCTATCAACCAAGGCATGGAAGCAGAAGTACACTGCTCACTGTCACTATCAGTAATTCTCTTAGGGGAATTTATGTTTCCTGTACCCTAAATCTAGAATCTTAAATATGTTAGTTACCAAAGAGAAACACTTCCAACTAGGAAGATACAGTGAGAGTCCCATTGAAGTACTAGCTATGGCTAACAGCTGGTTACTTCAAGTTGGAAAGTGAAAAACAGAAAATAAGAAGAGTCATCATCTTAGAAGGGATAATTAATAATGATTATCAGAAGGAGAAAGGGATACTGTTGTAATGGGGACAAGAAAAATATATTTGGTACTCAAATGATGCACTTGGGTACCTTTCAGCTATATCCTTGCCAAATTTTCATAGCAAATGAACAAGTGTAGCAGCCATGGCCTAAGAAGCCTGTGTGACCAGGGACTCAGGTTTCTTAGGCATGTGGGTGTGGATCATACTGCAAAGCAAGCCACAGAGACAAGTGGGGCTGTTAACTAAGGATGAAGGGAGTCCAGAATGAAAATAAAGGAAAAAAACCTGACAGTCAATGAGTGTCAGTTGTGACTTCAAGACCAGCTATAGTAGCAAGGGCCATATATTTTTCTGTTAATCTTCTTTTTCTAAGTTTCCCCTAGGAAGAGAGGTGTATTGGGATCCTTCAGTAACTGTTCCCAGAGTTAACTTGAAAAATTGTATCCTAGTATTGCAAGGGGTGGACTATAGAGGACACTCAGATGATCAGGATTGAAGGATTTATTTTTCCAAATGCTGGGAGTGCTTCCAGCAGACAGCTCCTATCTATCAGTGTTCTTTGGAAAGTGCCTAAACTCGAGAAAGCTGCTTTGCCCAGGGTTATAGCTGGTGCCCTGGCTTGGCCTTTGGGACTTCTTGAAAAGTTGGGAATTCATATTTCTCTATCAGCTCCAGTGATGAGGACTGAGTTTTTTTGTTTGACCACAGATACCTGAACTTGGAATTTTACGTTGGTCAAAAGCACATGTCCTCCCACCATACTCCACCATCCTCAGAGTATTCCTTATGGTTTTTAGCTCATCGCCAGTCCTCCCAAATCAGTCCTCTCTAGGTCTCATCACGATCACCTACATCTGGGATCTCCTTCTGTGGTTCAGCCTGCTTTACTTATCTCTGTTACCACTTTGATCTTACAATCTGACCTTGGGCATGTAAGCCAAAAATAAAATTCTAAGGCCCCCAACCATCTGAATGGACCCCTCCTCTCATCTGAGAGCATTCTAAAGTTAATCTGAAAATCTTGGTTCAGGCCATCATGGGAAGGGAGGTCAGACATACCTCATTATACCCTCCTCCTTTTGGGAATTCAGGGAAAAGCTGAGCAGTGTTAACATCAACACAGGCTTTAAGTTTGAAGAGAAACATTTACAGTCTCTTTTCTCTGAAGCCTGATACCTGGAGGCTTCATCTACACAATAAAACTTGGGTATTCACAACCCCTTATTGTAAACCAGACATTCCTTTCTGTTGATAATAACTCCTTCAACCAAATGTCAATCAGAAAAATTTTACATCTACCTATGACCTGGAAACCCCAACTTAGAGTTATCCCATGCTTCCAGATCAAACCAGTGTAAATCTTACATATATTGACTGATGCATTATGTTTCCCTAAGTTGTATAAAAACAAGCTATTCCCCAACCATCTTAGGCATATGTCAGAATCGCCCAAGGCTGTATCATGGATGTGTCCTTAACCTCAGCAAAATAAACTTTCTAAATTGATTGAGACCTGTCTTAGATACTTTTGGGTTCACAGGTGTAAGTGGAGTGAAGACTGACTTCCTTTCTCTCCCAGGCCATGTGAATCTTGGTATCTACGATGAGGCTGGGGAGATGTTTCCACATGAAAATTAGGGCAAGTATCCCTGAGAAATTGGCCATCTGCAGGACTCCCATAGAAATAACCTTTGCTACATGGTGATTTGCAGATCAATAGTGTTAAGGAGAGAAGATACATCCCTCTAAGCTGTAATCATCACAAAGCAAGCTATAATTTTAGAAATGGATACATGGAAAGGTATTATATGTTAACAGTTACAGTCAGGAAACTGGTGGTCAGAATGGAATGAAAGCAAAGAAAGTTAGAAGACAAGTGAGATTTAGGTAGGATTTGGACTCCGCAGAAAATCTCATGGCTGCCAGATTCAGCTAGAAAAGTTCATTATCAGTGTTTCATTTAATGTTTCTAATGCTAGCATGTCTCCCCTAGTTTCCTCTGTCGTTGCACCTTGTAGTGAAAGTCCCATTTAAGTCGATAGTCTCAACTTTCAGGGCAGGCAGATATGAGATATTACAAATATATTGTAACTCTGTGAGTTAAAGTTGACTTCAGAATACAAATTTCATGTACCAAACTAGCATTAAGTTTTGTCTTTTGAGAAATGCACATCAAAACCATGATAAGGTACCATCTCACACTGGCTAAAATGGTTATTATTAAAAAGAAAGACATGTGTGTGAGACTTTCATGCATCAGACCCCAGGAACTCAAGCTTTCATGAGCCTCTGGATGGACACGTACCAGCCCTAGTCCTGGGATGGATGGAGTATCACAGGGAGCAGGTGGCCCAGCTGTACAACCTGGTGCAGGGTGGTGACTTTCCTCACCTTTAAGTGCATGGACCATCAGGTGCTGGAAAAAAGACAAGTGCCATGTGTGTTCTACATGAACTTTATGGTGTTGGAGTGGAAAAATTGAGAATTGAACATCAGACCATCAAAACTCCATCTAAAAAAGTTGAAATTAGCACAATTGCACGTAATTACCACCTTGAAGTTAATCCCAATGATGCTGGAAATATGGACCAGGTAGTAATTCAGAAGATGTTGAAAACAGTGGCTCAATCACAGCAACTTGAAACAAACTCTCAGATATTTAAAAATGGTATTATTGATAGAAGTTGACAAATTCACCAAAGATGCTGATCATTCCTTGCAAAGAACCATGGAAAAGTGTATGTCCACCTGCAGATTGATCTTGTGCTGTAATTCTACATCCAATATGATACCACCTATTTGTAGTAGGTGCTGGGCAATTTGTGTGCCTGTTCCCAGCACTGGAGATATTTACCTTGTGTTATGTACTGCGTGCAAGAAGGAAGGTCTGAGTCTTCCTTCACAACGGACCCGTAGACTTACAGAGAAGTCCTGCAGAAATCTCAGAAAATCCCAGCTTATGTGTGAAGCAGAATATCACATGGACATTAAAAGGATAACAAGAAAATATTATAAATAAGCCTAATCATATAAATTTGACAATTCACATGAAACAGAGTGATTCCTTAAAAGCCACAAACTGCTGAACTCACACACACACACACACACACACACACAATTATTGGTCTATATAAATATATATATATAATAAGTATTGTGTGTGTATAAAATATATAAAACTATTTCTATTGAAGAAATTGAATTACTACTAAAGGGAAAAATAAGAAAGTCCTGAAAAAGAAAACTTTCTGTTCAGATGGTTTCACTGGCAGTGAAGAAAAAGCAAAATCTGCAAGATTGGTAAAGAAAATCCCCGAGGCTAGGAGACTTCTCTTTATTACTTGGTCTACCACTATAGTTTACCCAGTCAGGCCTTGCAGTGCTGTAGTTGTAGGAGAAAGCCTGAAATGCTGGTTCCTGGTAGAGTAAAGGAAGTATCTCTCCACATAGAGAACTTAGCCCCTTTAATAGTCCATACTGTGAATACTGAGAAGCTTGGAGTTTCTTTCTCAAGTGAGCCTGAGCTTGCTTCCAGGGTCTCCATGGGTCTCTTTCTGAGTTCACCCCTATACTCATGTGTTGTTCTCAGAAAGTGTAAATAGAGCTTCGACAGGGTTAGAAGTGTCCACACAAATATGCAGGAAGACCTTTGCAGGGCAGAAGGGAGGAGAGGATAAAAGGAGGGAGACCTGGGCCTCAGCTGGGATCCAGGGACTGAAGGCTGGCTCTCCTCATGACACCCTTATGTTCTGGCAGGGAATTTCATGGGGTTTGAGAATTCTAAACTTGAACTTGAAATTCATAAAGGCATTCTTTTTTAGGGTAGGAAGAGAAAATGCATTTTATTCAGTCATTTGTTAACTTGATGCATGGATTTATATAGCTAGGCATATGGTACATTTTATTAATTTATACTCCTGTCTTAGATCCCTCAGTATAAGCACCAGGATAGGTGGGTAAATTTTGACTCCCAGAATAGTCCCTGGCACAGTGGGGACTCAATAATTTTGAATGAATGTGTAGATGAATGAATGAGTTTAGTCTTCCTATCATTCCAAGAAGGATTCCAGATATAAAGAATGTGGCCTACTTGAGGGTGAAGGATGGAAGGAGGGAGAGGATCAGAAAAAATTACTATTGGGTACCAGGCTTACTACCTGTGTAATGAAATAATCTGTACAACACCTGCCCCCCACCAACTCCATGACACAAGTTTACCTATATAAAAAATCTGCACATATATTCCTGAACCTAAAACAAAAGTTTTTTTTTTTTAAAAAAGAAAAGAAGTGATACATGGACATAGAGTGTAGAATAATAGTCATTGTAGACTCAGAAGGGTAAGAGGAGAACAGAGAGATGCGGGCTGAGAAATTACTTAATGGGTACGATGTACACTAATCAGATGATGATTATACAAAAAGCTCAGACTTCACCTATGCAATATGTTCATGTAACAAAACTGCCCTTGTACTCCTTGAATGTATGCAAATTTTTAAAAAGGTAAATGTAAGCATGATTCCTTAAAAAAAAGTGAGAATGAGAAGTCACTGACGTTTGAGAGAAGAATGAATAGATACCGGACGATTTGAGAAGGAAAATCCTTTAGGGTGTCAGACATAAGCAATGTGCTGTTATTTGCGCCAATGGACCGTGTAGAACTCAAGTCTATGAGTACATCTCAGAAGGGCCACCTGGGCCCCAGTGGAGTGTCACATGCTGTGTTTCAAGAATACTCATGTTAGTCATTTCCTTGGAACTCATTAAGCCTCCGCTGTGGGCCCCAATCTTGAAGCATGCAGCAGTGACTCAGGCAGCTTCCCTGCCCTCCAGGACTTTATTCAGTATCTGCCATATTTGCCAATGAGAGGCTGATTCTCAGAAGAAACTTTAGCTCAAATATGATACCTGAACAAAGAATCTCAGCATTAAAATAACCAATGGTATTCTTAGAAGAAAATAAATTTGAGAACGCAGTGCAAGAAATTGTAGTAGTAGAACATGTTTGCCTCATGCCAATAAAAATTCGCCATTTACTATTTGAGTCTAATTGAAACAGCATTTTCAAATAAATCCAAACTAGTTATGTTCTTGTAACACACAGTCATGGTTATTACTCAATTTCAAGATGAATTATTCTCAACCATCCACTATATTAAGGGGAAAATACAGCCAACAAGCAATTTAATTATTTAAAAGAACATTGGAGCAACTAAACTTTTTCTACAAATACCACATGAGTAAAACAGAAGGACAGAAAGTAAAGTATTAACTGCTATTCAAATGGCTCACTAAGTTCCAGCAATCCTATGGTACAAATAGGATATTTATATCACATGCAGATCTAGTGCCCAGAAAAAAATCAGTGGCAAACTTTCACACAGCTTGTTGACTTATGGTCTCTAATGAAGAAGCCACAATGGAACAATTATTTCACTGATACCACACTTATTATTGCTGTAATTTCCTCCATAGCTCTGTTAACTGTATTATTAAATAAATAGCAATACTCATGATTTCTTTTAAAAGGCAACTAACTGCTATGTAGAGAACAGTGAAATAGAATACGTTTATAAAAATAAATATTTGTTTACATTGTTTTTGAGTTTAAAAATCTGTCCCTCAAATAAGACAAGCAGATACAAGATACTGACTCCTGACATAAAAATAAGTTTTAATGTATATATTTACTCCAATATACACAGCACAGAGCTATAGAATTGCTATTGTTGATTATTGGACTATATAATGTATTTTGCCTTGATTACACATGTTTATAAAGGAATATTGAAACATTCATGTAGATTACAAATCTATTATCATAACCATTCTATTATCAACATAGAACTAGGGAAAATACAATTTACAAAGTGTTAAGTACACTTGTACACTGTACCCTAGTATACTTGTATTAAAGGTTACTGGAGAAAAAGAAAGAAAAATTATTCTAAAACTGGAAAAAGAAAAATTTTCATAAAAATAAAATTTTAATATTTAAATGGGATTAGTAGCATAATTAGTAAGTTAATAATTTTTCTATTGTAATTATTATTCAGAGTTTGCCCTTCAGTTGACTATATGCTTTCTGTGTGTGTATGTGTGTATTGTTTATTGCTATAGCATTGTATGTATACATTTATCACTATATCCTTAACAGATAAATGCTAGAAAAAACTTAATCACTTTTTTCTTATGTTTGGCTTCCTTAACTTACCTTTAAATATGCCCATTACATTTTTAAATTTATGTTCCTATCATTTTTATATCTAATATTTTTGTTTCCTTTTTTTTTTTTTAATAGGGCCTTGATCTGTTGCCCAGGTTGGAGTACAGTGGCACAATCTTGGTTCACTGCAACCTTTGCCTCCTGGGCTCAAGTGATCCTCCCTCCTGAGCCTCTTGAATAGCTGGGACTACAGGTATGTGCCATCATGCTTGGCTAATTTTTGTATTTCTTTGTAGAGACAAGGTTTCTCCATGTTGCCCAGGCTGGTCTCAAACTCCTGGGCTCAAGTGATCCTCCCACCTTCATCTTCCAAAGTGCTGGGATTATAGGCATTAGCCACCATGCTTGGCCTATTTTTATTTCTAATGTTTCTTATTTTTCTCGTAGTCTTCCTTTTATTGCAACCATGTACAATATAATCAAGTGGATCTTTTTGCTTTTTATTACCTATGGATATTAACTCTTCTCATGTTTTCTTCTACTCATAGTATTGCCTCTTTTTCTCTGTTTCTTTCCCTGTTTTTTGAATTTTATCTCTGACCTCTATGTTAAATACTTTCTCAAATGCTTAATCATCCTAGGCTCTTAGAAGCATACATCAAGCTGATATTTGGCAACTCTCCATGTGGTTTTGTTTGTGGGGCATAGAGTGTGGTAGTCACGATGGTGGTGGGGCAGTAGTGCCTGTCAACTGATGCACTTCATTGTAGATTGATCAGACAGAAACCCAGGCCATTTATTTGTGGGACTGCCAAAGGTCAATTGCTGTGAGTCTTGGAGTCTTTGATCTCCCGTACGAGTTTGCTGTTATAAAGCTGACTTTTGGGGTTTACGATTTGAATAGGGAGAGAGCTGGTGACTTGCATTTCAGCAGACAGATTTTCTCTTAATCTCTTATTGTCGATATCAAAACATCACCCCCATCCTTCCTTGTACCCCATATTCTCAAGGCCCAAGGCTTTATCAATTAAGACCTTGGGCTTCTTTCAGAGTAGGGAAGGGACAGGCCCTTGTGGTTCTAGGAAAGACAAGGAGATGGAGATTTCTCACCACTCCTTCATCAAACTTTCAAGTACGTTTTCTGTTTTTCAGTTCCATCTAGCTTTGCTGACTTCAGCAGTACCTGATGTAATAAATACGTGTGCATCTGAGGGTGAGATAGGGCTGTGGCGAGATTTATCTTGCTTATTTTTGGCCATTCATACCCCAACCACCACCAGCAGCTCAAGTGTTATTGTATCTTCTCTATTGTGTTAGTTAAAGTGCTTTCTATTTTTATTTATCATCCATTCTCCTTTTCCCATTTTCTCTTTTATTTTGTGGATTTTTGGCATTTTAATGGGATATTGAAGTCACAAAAATAGTTATAGTAATATTGGTAATATGCTATTTCTAAAAGCTAAAAAGGGAGTGATGAAAAATCAGGAAAAGACAACAAAGAAGGGCAGTGGATTGGATGGTCTGATGGCATGTGCATTTAAAGAGATTTTCCTTGTGGGGGTTTGTGAAAAGGGAGGATAAGTAATCCAGCAATAAGCATTAAGAACAGCTAACCCTCTTCCCGGTCCTGTAGTACTTGGATTATGAGCAAAAAAGAGAAGTTACCACTAAGAGCTTTCCCAAAGAAACAATCTCCTTGAGGTGGGCCAGGTACCAGTGAGCTCTGGAGGCGAAGGAAATTCAATAAAAGAGAGGCTGAGGAAGTTGGGAATTTTGTCAATGCCAGATGGCGTGTTCCAGCAAACATAATGGAAAGGCTTGGGAGCTTGGTAATGAGTAAAAATTTGGCTTAGGTTAAGAGTGTCCAGAACCCTGTGAGGAAAATGTCCTAGTGCTAATGGATAACTTGAGTTATTTGGACATCCAGCAGTGACCTAGATAGTGATGGGTATAAGAATTAAAGGGTAAGTCCTGGTGGTCCATGGGAAAGAGGAGTGATCAGTTTCAACAAGAGGAGCCTTTTCAGCCCTGGCCTTTTGTATGATTGGGATTAGTGAGACAGGTGGTGGTGTGGCTACTAGGCCTAAGCCAAGAGTATCAGCGGCCTCGGGTGGGACCACTCATGTTTAGGAGCACATCAGGCTCTATGGCCTTCTTTATAGATTAAATTAAGTGATGTGGTTTACCCGAGCTAACCATAAATTCTAAGGCCTCAATCCACTCAACTGTGACCTAAATCTGTCATCAGTGATACATGCAACTCCAGAAAGTATATCTGGGCTTTATTTTCCTTACCTATAAAATGAAGGTGTTGGCCTACTTCAGTGTTCCTCAAACTTTTCCAGCACACAGCTCCTGGAGAAACCTGCAGGGGTGGCCTGAATAAACAGCATTTATCACACTGTAGCTTAACATTCAACATGAGTTAAATGGGAAATAATCTTAGCCCTTGCAATGTGATCATTTCCTGACATATTAATTAGGTTTTACTTTTCTGCTGTAGAGAACTACGCCAAGTTAGAGCTGTAAGTGTTGTGTTTCCTGTATTTTTTCTCTTCTGTTTCATGGAGGTTGTCAGATCCTTGTTTTTTCCTCTTTCATGGGTTTTTTCACAGTATGAGTCAGAAGCTGATGAATATTATCCATTCTGCCTATCTGTGCAAGTCTGAACTCATGCAGAAGCCTATTATAGGTGTAGAATTAGATAATGCAAAGGGAAAACAGCATGGCCCATGAGAGAGATGGCATATTTCCCCTCAATCTATTAGAAGGATAGAGTTTGGGGGCCTATGTATAGGGCAGACTTAGACCCCATTCCTGGTTGTATCCAGGAAAGTCTGTGGTACCACCAAAAGCTTTATCTTGATCTGGGGGCTTCAGAATTGGAGATTTCCACAACTGAGCTTAACTCTGTTGCAGCAGATTTGTTAAAGAGACCCCAGATCCTTGAACAGAGTATTAGCAACAATGGAGTGAAGATAAGACATCCGTATCCCACTGGAGGTACTTCATGGAGGACTCTCAGATTCTTGTACAACCCTAGAAGGAACCTCACTAGCTATTGCTCAAATTCACTTCTGTACCAGCTTAGCAGGTAGTGTTAAGAGTTGTGTTTTACCCTAGGACCCTGGTAAACTGTCTTGGCCTTCTTCACTTCGCTGGAGAAATGAAAAGATAGACCTCCATGATTTTTATGATTACATCCAGATTTAAAACAAAATGTAATTCTTTTTTTTTTTTATTAGATAAGTGATCCTACTCTAAGAATTCCTTCCTATCCCATCTCCCCACTAGTCCCTAACCCCAAGCCCACTCCCTGTACTAGCACAAGCAGTTTCACTAAGTCATTGCACTCTAAGTGAGAGAGAAATATGCTCTTTGCCAGTCCCTTTTGATGCTCTTATATGTTAGAGTGCTGGAGTTCATTCCAAATATTAAATTAGGAAATGTTGAGTAATTTCTTTGTTCTTCCTCCAAGAAGAGCCAACTTCAGGACACAGTAAAAATAGCAAGCAGCAGCAGGAACTTCTCTTCCCTCCCTTCCTTCCTTCTTTCCTTCCTTCCTTTTCTTCTTTCTTCTTTCTTCTTTCTTCTTTCTTCTTTCTTCTTTCTTCTTTCTTCTTCTTCTTCTTCTTCTTCTTCTTCTTCTTCTCCTTCTCCTTCTCCTTCTTCTTTCTTCTTCTTTCTTCTTCTTCTTTCTTCTTTCTTCTTCTTCTTCTTCTTCTTCTTCTTCTTCTTCTTCTTCTTCTCCTTCTCCTTCTCCTTCTCCTTCTCCTTCTCCTTCTCCTTCTCCTTCTCCTTCTCCTTCTCCTTCTCCTTCTCCTTCTCCTTC
>CAUYLG010053933.1:0-62816 GCA_963573385.1 Cacajao melanocephalus | reverse complement strand
ATATGTGAGTTTGATACTGCCATTTAATGCTAGCTGGCTGTTTTGCCCATTAGTTGATGTAGAGTCTTCATTATGGTGATGCTCTTTACCTTTTGGTATGTTTTTGGAATGGCTGATACTGGTTGCTCCTTTATATGTGTAGTGCTTCTCTCAGAAGCTCTTGTAAAGCAAGACTGGTGGTGATGAAATCTCTGAGTTCTTGCTTGTTCTCAAAAAATTTTATTTTTCCTTCACTTAAACAATGTGAGATTCCTGTGATGTTTTTCCATTGAATTTTATCAATAAAATTAACTGCTGAAAGAACCCAGTTAGCCAAAACAAAAACCATAACAAATTTTTTCAGGTGAGATTTTGAGGTGTCTTTTAGTATAAATTGTACTTTGCTCTTGATGTGATTTGCTACGTCTTTTTTGTTGCAGTTCCTTGAGGCTCGGTCCCTGGCCATGTACTTGCTTCACTTTTCCTGCCCTCTTCCTTCCACTGTCTCAGGGCTGTTATTTCCAAATCTCATCTCTGTGTTCAAGACCCTTATTTACTATTTCTTTACAGTTCCATTTGAGCACACAGGTACATCATACTAAACTAACATGAACTCATTTTTCAGCCACTCCCTACAGCCTTCCCCTAATACTAAAAATGACAGCCCACTTGTCGACACTCTTCTGAATCCATATTCCTCCTTCTCATTTCTCAGGGCATGATACCTCTGGTTGTTTAAGTCAGAAACCTGGAATTTATCTTAACTTCTTATTTCTCCTCCTTCCTTACCTGTTTTGCTAAATCAGTTCTTTTGTGTTTACCTCCTTAATGCCTTATGAATCAGTCTTCCTTTTCTTTCATTGCTGTGTCTTAATTCATGCCTTCATTTACTTTTTATTTCATTTTTTGAGATAGGGTCTCACTGTGTTCCCCAGGCTGCAGTGCAGTAGCATGATCATAGCTCACTGCAGCCTCAAACTTCTGGGCTCAAGCAATCCTCCTATCTCAGCTTCTTGAGCATCTGGAACACCAGGCATGTGCCACCACGCCCACCTAATTTAAATTTTTTTGAGTGTGTGGAGATGGCATCTTGCTATTTGGCTCAGGTTTGTCTTGAACTCCTGGCCTCAAGTGAGTCTTCTGCCTCAGCCTCCGTAAGTGTTGGGACTACAGGCATGAGCTACTGTGCCTGGCCACCTTCATTACTGTTGGCCACAATTATTGTCATAATCCCTTAACAGGATTGCTTGTCCTCAGTTGTACAGCTGAGTGATTTTTCTAGAAGATTGGACCGTATGCTTTTTCTGTTTAAATGCCCAGTGACACTCATTGCTTTTAGGAAAACATCAAACTCCCTACTCCGAAGGCCTGCAAGCTCTAGCCCTTGTCTGGCCCTCTAGCCTTGCCCCTGCCTCTCTCCCCTTATTGGTCTTTGTGTTCTAGTCAACCTGTAAGTGTTACACTGGCCTAAATTTGTCTTGCTGCTTTTTGCCTCTCTGCCTCTGTGTGTGCCACTCCTCTCTTCAGTGTAATGGTTGGTCCTTGTGAGATTCTGATGAAATGGTTGGCCATTTTATTCTTATGTCACAACCCTGAGACACAAACAGTGATTTTATCCAATTGTTACGTATTTCATGCACTTGGAATACTGAGGGTAGCTACATTTTGGAGTTTTGAGAACGAATTCAAATAAGTTACAAATTATGCTTAAAGTGGTAGAGAGAGAACTTAATTTCAACCTATTCTAATAAAGCATTCTGTGAAAGGTATTTTAAAGATGATCTGTATTTGTTAAAGTGGTGATTTTTATATTCCCTGATATGGTTTGGCTGGTTCCCACCCAAATCTCATCTTGAATTATAGCTCCCATAATTCCCACCTGTCATGAGAGGGACCCAGTGGGAGGTAATTGAATCATGAGAGCAGGTTTTCCTGTGCTGTTCTTGTGATAGTGAATTAAGTGTCCTGAGATCTGATGGTTTATAAAGGTCAGTTCCCCTACACATGTTCTCTTGCCTGCCACCATGTAAGACATGCCTTTGCTCCTCCTTCACCTTCCACCATGATTGTGAGGCCTCCCTAGCCTTGTGGAACAATGAATCCATTAAACCTCTTTTTCTTTATAAATTACCCAGCTTTGGATATTTCTTCATAGCAGTATGAAAATGGAATAATACATTCCATTATCATAAAGAAAAGGCTTTCGGGTACATTATTTTTTAGACTAGTCTTGTGGTATACCATTACCTCCATTTATAGATAAGGAAGTTGCAACTTGCACATTTAGGATTGGGCTACATGATATCAGTATTTACTTTAATTAAGTTGAACTTAAGAGCAGCTTTTTGGCTAGAAAAAAAAATGTACTTATGTCAAAGTTGTCTTGAAAGTAGAATCCTACCCTTGTCCCCAACCTGAAACTGTTTACTGCATATTACTTGCATGTTCTCTAGAATATTCTCTCAATAGTGTCTCCTACTCAAGTCATCAGAAATCTTGTGATGTCGTTTTTGGAAAAGAATTCAGAGTTATCACCACTTAGCTAGAAATCTGGTCTTATATTCAAATTAAACAAGCAAACCTTAACAAAAACAAGCTAAACCCTAAACGTAAGTTGAACAGTCAGCTCACCACAGTTCTGAGCACCTGCCTAGCCTGGTGCCACCCACGCAGGGAGTGTGGATGTTTTTATTGGCAGAGATTCAGAACAGGAAACTCCAGAACACCTGGGAACTGTGCAGACTCACCACGTAAAAGAGAGAGCCTGTCAGTGGCTGGAGGAATGGAGGAAAGCAGTGCTTTCAAATGTACATGCCAAATGTGTATGGTCATACCTCTTGGCTAAAGTGCCTTCTTTAACAGCAAAAGTAATTATTCACCTTGCGTATAGGAACTAAAAAAAGTCAATGAAGAAATGGCTTGCCTTATTCCCAAGTAAGAAGTCTTTTTTTCATTTCACTAAGTTTTAATTATGGGCATAAGTATGAAATACATTTCTTTTTGCTTGCTTTCCCCCTCCTGTCCCCTCTCCTCTCTTTCTCTCCTCTCACCTCCCCTCCTCTCTTTTCACAGGGTCTTGCTCTGTTGCTCAGACTGGAGTACAGTCAGTGATGTGATCATGGCTCAACCTCTTGGGCTCAAGGGATCCTTCTGCCCCAGCCTCCTGAATAGCTGGGACTATAGGCACATACCACCACACCTGGCTAATTAAAAAATTTGTTTTGTAGAGGTGGGGGTCTCCCTATGTTGCCCAAGCTGGTTTTGAATGCCTGAGCTCTAGTGATCCTCCAACCTCAGGCTCCCAAAATGTTGGGATAACATGCTTGAGCATTGTGCCCAGCCCCAAAACAGTGTTTGTAACTTCCTTTATCCCGTCTTGATAAACGTAAAAAGTCTTCATGGTCCTTCAGAATTTTGCTGCACACATCCAAGTGTAGTTTGTCTTTCCTTGTGAATGAGTGTCCCAAATATTCAGAAGATAACATCATACTCTAGCCATCAGACAAAATTTTGTCAAGCTTTACTTTTATTTTTTTAATTTTAATTTTAATTTTTTATTGAGAAGGAGTCTTGCTGTGTTGCCTAGGCTGGAGTGCAGTGGTGTGGTCTCAGCTCACTGCAACCTCCGCCACCTGGGTTCAAGTGATTCTCCTGCTCCAGCCTCTTGAGCAGCGGGTACTACAGGCATACGCCACCATGCCCAGCTAATTTTTATATTTTTGTACACATGGGGTTTCATCATGTTAGCCAGGATGGTCTCCATCTCTTGACCTTGTGATCTGCCCACCTCAGCCTCCCAAAGTGCTGGCATTACCGCCGGGAGCCACCACGCCCAGCCTACAGTTGTCTTTTTTTACTCACCCCTGCAGATGAAGCGTTATAAGGAGGTTAGCCTTCCTTAAAGAATACACTCTCCTTAAGCAGTTTTATCAACAAAGCCAGGGAACACCAAACTTTAACACTTTTACTTTAATTTACAACTGATGCATGTATTGGTGTATATATATATATATATATATATATATATATATATACACATACATATATATGTATAGATGTCATCAGTGTAGGTAGTCTATCAGTATAGTAATTGTTTATCTGAAACTCTTGTGGCATACTCTCTCTCTCTCTCTCTTTCTCTCTCTGTCTCTCCGTGTGTGTGTGTGTAATTTTTTTTCCTTTTTTGAGATAGGGTCTCATTCTGTCACCCAAGCTGCAGTACAGTGGTGGGATCACAGCTCACTGCAGCCTTGACCTCCTGGGCTCAAGTGATCCTCCCACCTCAGCCTCCCAAGTAGCTAGGACTATAGGGGCATGTCACGACACTTAGCTAATTTTTTTATTTTTTGTAGAGACGAGGTTTTGCCTTGTTGCTAAGGTTGGGTCCTGGGGTCAAGCAATCTGCCCACCTCGACTTCCTAAAGTGGTGGCATTACAAGGTCCTGAGCCACTGTGCCCAGACCAGATTTTTTTGAATTGTAAAAAAGTAACCTGTTCTCTACTGAAATACATAGAGTTTGAAGAAAAAAAAAAGTAACCTGGTACAGACACCTGTATTTTTTGACATCCCTAGAAGAATCCCAGATACCCTATAATCAAATACATTAACGTTTCTGCAGCAAAATATATGGATAAATGAGTTAAATAGAGACCATGAGTAGCCTCATGTCAGTTCAGATAAAGTTTTGCTTCTAATTAAGTGTTGATACTCTCTTATAAACACTTTGGGTTTGGGTTTTCAGAATTGTAAATATGTAATTATAAATTGTTATTTTTTTTTGAGACAGAGTCTTGCTGTGTTGCTCAGGCTGGAGTGCCATGGTGCAATCATGGCTCACTGCAACCTCCACCTTAGGCTCACACCATCCTCTCACTTCAGCCTCCCAAGTACCTAGGACTACAGGAATGTGCTGCCGTGTCCAGCCAATTTTTGTATTTTTAGTAGAGACAGTGTTTCGCCATGTTGGCCAGGCTGGTCTCAGACTCCTGGCCTCAAGTGATCTGCCTGCCTCGGCCTCCCAAAGTGTTGCGATTACAGGCATTAGCCACTGGGCCTGGCAGAACTATATATTTATATGTAAATATTTGTTTTTGCTTTCTGTTTTTTAGGAAACATTTTTTAAGGTACATTTCTCTACATCACATAGGGCACCTGCTTAATTGTTTCAGTAAGTGTGATGTTCTACCATACTGGTCTACCCTAGGTTACTCGACCAGGCCTCCTTTGTTTAGTGAGTAGCAGGCAGTGTTATGCGACATACGTAGCATATCTGAATATGTCGTTGAACAAATTGTTTTTTCTCTTTCTTGGATTGCTTCCTTGAGTGTACATTCAAAAGTGAGATTACTGAGTGTGAACAACTTTATAACACCTGTTACACATTGCCAGATTATTCTTTAGAAAACTTGAATCACTTTATTGTGCCACCAGTAATATGCTGGCTTCCTGAAAACCCTACCAATGTTAGGTTTTATTTTTATTAGTATTTGCTAATTTGATAAGTACCAATGATATTTTTAAAAAGTAGTTTAAAATCGTATTTCAGTGCTTATAAGTCTGTGTTCCCAGTTTTGAGCCTTTTAGAAGCAGCAAATGGCCTGGCAATTATATATAATATTTACATATACAACAGGACATATACCAGTGAATATATTAGAGTAAAACTTCATTACCGTAGGTAATGAAGGAAGGCTTGAGATAATCTTAGGCCTTAGATCTTCATCTGACACATCTTGGCAGGAAGGCCATGCCCTTGTTTCCTCAGCTCGCTTAGCCTAGGTGTTGATCAAGATCTGTCTTAGGGTGGCGGGGTAGGAATGGAAATTAACCATGTAGAGACTTAGGCATGAGGACTTCGTGATTCTTCCAGGTGACATCTGATCTTTCAGAGGAACAAGTCTGCAAGAGTAGCCATATCTTAATTTCTTTTAGTGCTATCACCTTGCATCAACCTCTGGACTCAGCTAATTCTGGTGAAAATTTCTTATTAATTAATTTTGGGGTATGTTTTAAATTATTTTTTTCATTTATTTATTTATTTATTTATTTATTTATTTATTTTGAGACAGGGTCTTGTTCTGTTGCCCACGCTGGAGTATAGTTGCACTCTCATGGCTCACTGCAGCCTTGACTTCCCAGGCTCAAATGATCCTCCCACCTCAGCCTCCCGAGTAGCTGGGACTACAAGTGCATGTCACCACACCTGGCTAATTTTCATAATTTTGTAGAGATGGGGTTTTGCCACATTGCCCAGGTTGGTCTCAAACTCCTGGATGCAAGGGATCTGCTTGCACCAGCCTCCCAAAGTGCTAATATTATAGGTGTGAACTACCATGCCTGGCTCCCTATTTAAGTTTTTTGTTGTTGTTTTCTAAATGGAGTTTCACTCTTTTCACCCAGGCTGGAGTGCAATAGTGTGATCTCTGCTCACTGCAACCTCCACCTCCTGGGTTCAAGCGTTTTCATGCCTCAGCCTCCCGAGTAGCACACGCCACTATGCCCAGCTAATTTTTGTATTTTTAGTAGAGGCGAGGTTTCACCATGTTGGTCAGGCTGGTCTCGAACTCCTGACCTCAGGTGATGCACCCGCCTCAGCCTCCGAAAGTGCTGGGATTGCAGGCATGAGCCACTATGCCCGGCCACCCATTTAATTTTTTGAGCACAAAATTTGTACTAACAGCCACATAAGAAACAAACAAATTTGACTTATTCCATGCTCTTGAGAGGTCATGAGGGGAAACAGAACAATATTTACTTAAAGAATATGCTATACATGCTAAATACTGTGCAAACAAGATATAGGATTTTAGAGGAAGGGAGAATGGCTCTGTCTGAGCTGACTAGAAAAGGCTTCAGTTTTTCAGTTAGGCATTTCGAGATTGGGAGACTTGCCTCAGCATATCTAACAGAAGGGGGTATCCGAGGTGAGAGTGTAAGGCCTGGGCAAGGGCTAGGAGGCGGTTCTAATACTGAGTGTTTTGATTATGGTTTACTATGTATTTTAGGTTATTTTGTTTGTAAGCCTTTCATGTAACTATTCTGATCTGTGTGTTTTAGGTGGGTCTACTAAAGCTAGTAAGTAGTGAGGCTAGATTTAAACTTAAGTCTCTGATTTTATCACATAGATTCTTTATACTTGACTACACACTGGGCTTATTAAGTGAATGACAAGGAGTTTGGTTTGTCTAGGGCCCAGGATATGTAGTGAAAAGTCATAGACTATAAGACTATAAGACTGGAAAAGAATGGTGGAGCTGGGAAATTGAAGCTCTAAATGCCAAGATTAGTTTGGACATTATTTAATAGAGGCAATGGGGAGATACTGAGGATTTCTGAAGAGAGTTTCTAAGTAGTGCTTTAAAAAGATGTCTGAGTTGCAGAGGCAAGAAATAGGAGAAACGCCAATAACAAAGCCCCAACTGAAAGCTGAGTGAGATATGAGGGGCAGCCATGGAAATGGGAATGAAGGGACAGATATGAGGCATTTCAAAGGATAGACGGCAGGAATTCCAGCAGAGTGGGTGTGGACAGTGATGAACAACACAGAAACAGAGTTGATGCCTACATCTTTAGCCTGTGTCTTAATAATTTTTGATCAGGGAGACCAACATTTTTATTTTGTGTTGGGCCCCACAGAATCATGTTGACAACCCTAGGTGGTGCCACGGACGGGTGCAGGGCATGAGGAGAAGGAGCTGCCAGGGAAAGGCTGGCTCACATTTTAGATATGTGGAGCACTAAAGGTCAGGAGGACATCAAGGGCGATGTCAGGCAGGTAACTGGAAATGCAAACTGGGCATCTCAGGGTGATGCTGAGTCCAGTGCTGGAGCTTTGTAAAGAACGTATATCTCTAAGAGGAACATGGCATAATAGAAACCCAGAAGTCCTGCCTTGAGTGGACTTAGGGGCTGCTTCTAAGTTGTTTAGTTCATTTCTATTGAAATCATTATATTTAAAAGTATGGCTGCACTGGGATGGCTGCTGTAGCTGCTGTCACCTCTTAGCTTTGGTTAAAAAAAAAAAGGAATAGAAATTCCTTAAAATGTCTTTCTAGCCTTTAGATTTCTCTAATTCAAATTTGCATCTTTCCAAGGGTCAGAGTTGAATTTTAACTATCCCTGCCTTATGTATTTCCGAAACTTAGTCTTAAAACTTAGTTGCTTTTCCCCTTCAATTTGACATGACCCCTAAAGACTTTGGGCATGTTTATCCTCCTTTGACTTGTGATGTAATTAAGTTGGTCTGTAAGCCTTATTTTTAAGATGTTCTAGACTGAGAGACTGTGAGAATAGCTTAGAGTCATTTCAATTAATTTATGTATTTCAAATTTGAATATAAAGTATTGACAGTAATGAAAACCTGTTCAACAAGCAGATGATGTTATCTTATATATTCACAGAGTTTAGTAACTGAGCCAACTACTTCATTCACAATTCAAAATGAAAACAGCTACTTCTTTTAAGTAAATGTAGATTCTACTCTTTAAAAAAGTTACCTAGGAGAGCTACTATAATACTATTATAGAATAAGTGAAATTAAGTTATCTGACTAGGACTAGGGTAGGGTATTGCACAGTTTATTGAGAAATACGGCCTGTGTTTGCACATTCATAATGGACATCTGAGGTTTGTTAGGGGAGGAGGTGTCATCTTTATGGCACTTTCTGGCCGGGAAGGAAGTTAGTCCTAATTGAGATAATAAATAACTGTCCACTTGGTCACACACAAGTGCATTTTGCCTTAGTTTCCTGTCACACAGTAAGCAGTGCGTCTCAAGTAAGAGAGTGTCAAAGTACTTTTCAGTGCATAAAGCACTACAGGTACATCCTACACTGTTGTTACCAAGCAGGTCGGCACAGTGCCTGTGTGCTGGTGTGTGTATTGACTCACGTGCTGTCCCGTGATCTCTCAGGACTCAGGTCCTGAATTGCTCTCTTGTGATTGAAGCCCAGTTGAAGGTGCTGGAAGTGCAGTGACCCTGGAGGAAGAACTAGTAACAGCATGGGGTGGATGAAAGGGAATTGATAGTTGTGCAAGAAGAGATATCTGCCCTTTGTTGCAAGCCAAGACACCTTTACCCTTCTAGTCATTGTTTCATCTTTTAATATTATTTGACTTCATTTACAAAATCTGTATGAAAACAAAGTTCAGCGTGTAAAGCGGTATGTTGACCACACTTGTCTGCTATTATGCCTTCTGGCTGAACTGAAGTACTGGCTTGCTGACTAGTAAATATGTTTTCTAACAATTATAGGGAAGGGAGGAAAAGGAAAGTCCAACTAAAGCATTTTTCTCCTCAGAGTTTGAAACATTAAAGTCATACAATCTTTTAAATTCCATGCCAATACACCAGACAATAAGAGACTTGATACTAGTAAAGGTTGGGAATCAAAAGAGCAATGTAAGTTTTTAATATCGACTTCAAAACATGGTATTCTAGAACTTAGTGTTTATATGTTATGTGTATGCTATTATAATTAGTTTTGTATAGGTGGTAGTTATTTTTTGCACTTTGATTAAAAAACAAACGTTGAGCCACTTCAAGAGGCAGACCATTTTTGAAAAAAAAAATCTGGCAAAAGTAATGCTTAATCCAATTAATCCGTCTTCTTCCTCTAATTCATCAAGATGACTTTCAGTGTCTGGTGGCAACTGAGAATGGGTTATGGAAGAATGTCAAGGCAATGTAATCCCTATTATTTATGGTTACTTAAAAGGATAAATTAATCAGTGGTCACTAATCTTTGGATAATCACTCTACTGAGCTGGAACTATCCTTAGTTTTTTGGAAAGCAAGTCAGTGAGTTAGAACTGTCAAAACTGATCAGCTTTTCTAAGCTTAATGATAAGTGAATAGAAACGAGTTGCCTTCAACCCTTTCCTCCCTGCATTGTAGCATCAACATTCTGTAACTCTGGAAATGGTTTATGGAGCAACAGGGAAAATATGATGATAAACTATCTTGTGGTAGATTTTCAGATAGGCAGTAGATGAAGTTCAGAGCCTTTCCTCTAGCTGGGGATTAACAAAGCTGCCGTCATAGGTAAAGGTTTGCACCCTATGTATGCATTTAGGTTACTAGAATTAGGTAAGTTAATGTTATAAAATTAGTTTGAATATGGATTGTTTAGGAAGTGAGTCTTTTGGTGGCAGCAATTCTGTTATGCATTAAACAAATATACATTTTGAACTAGTCAACATTATTTAAGTACTGTATTTATTAGATGCAGGGGGTGGGCATGGGAATAAAGAAATGTATGAGGGGTTTTGGAAAAGTTCATGGAAAAAATATACACTATGAAAAAAAACTGTGCATGGATTTCAAAATATTTTGAACCAAAATAAACTTGTACTAACTTGTTACAACATGTCTGAACAAGATCTAGTTTGAGACATTAAGGAATGATATGGCAGCAGTTTTTTAAAAGCCCCTATCAGGGCAACATGAATTCTGCCAAAAGTGAAGCAAGAACAAACATCAAATTTATGGTGGAGCTTGGGTAAAAGGATGGTGAAATCATTGATGCTTTACAAAAAGTTTATGGGGACAATGCTCTAAAGAAACCAGCAGTTCACAAATGGCTAACATCCTTTAACAAGGGATGAGATGATGTTGAAGATGAAGCCCACAGCAGTAGATCATCCATATCAATTTTCAAGAAAAAAATTAATCTTGTTCATCCCTTAATTGTAGTGGGAACTTTCAGTAGAAATTTTAAACAAGTGGGATTGAGATCCTGTGGCATATGTCTGAAGGATTGTAATACGGGATGAAATATGGCTTTACCAATATGATGCTGAAGACAAAGCACAACCAAAGCAATGGCGACCAAGAGGTGGAAGTGGTCTAGTTAAAGCAAAAGCAGACTGGTCAAGAGCAAAGTTCATGACAAGAGACTTTTGGGATGCTCCAGGCATTTTGCTTTGACTTTCTGGGGAGCCAAAGAATGATAATATCTGCTTATTGTGAGTGTTTTGAGAAAATTAGCCAAAGTTTTAGCTAAAAAAACAAAAAACACCTAGGAAAGCTTTACAGAGAGTCCTTCTCTACCAGGACAATGTTCCTGCTCATCTTCTCATCAAAAAAGGGCAATTTTGCTAGAGTTTTGATGGGAAATTATTAGGCATTCACTTACAGTCTTTTTTTTTTTTTTTTTTTTTTTTTGAGATGGAGTCTCACTTTGTCACCCAGGCTGGAGTGCAGTGGCATGATCTCAGCTCACTGCAACCTCCGCCTCCCAGGTTCAAGTGATTCTCCTGCCTCAGCCTCCCGAGTAGCTGGGACTACAGGTGTGCACCTCCACGTCCAGCTAATTTTTGTATTTTTAGTAGAGATGGGGTTTCACCATGTTGACCAGGCTGGTCTTGAACTCCTGACCTCAGGTGATCCGCCCTACTCAGCTTTCCAAAGTGCTGGGATTACAAGTGTGAGCCATCATGCCTGGCTTGACTTACAGTCTTGATTTGGCTTTATCTGACTTATTTTTCTTTCCTAATCTTAAAAAATCTTTATAAGGCACCTATTTTTCTTCACTTAAAAATGTAAAAAGGACTGCATTGACATGATTAAATTCCTGGGACCCTTAATTCTTTAGGGATGGACTAAAGGCTATTATCATTAGTTACAAAAGGATCTCGAGCTTGATGGAGCTTATGTTGAGAAATAAACTTTCATTATCTTTTAATTTTATTTTTTCATGAATTTTTTGAAGTCCCCTTGTATACATTTTAATCCTAAGGTAATAAAGAAAGGAGGAAGTCCTAGCCCTGTGCTTTCCATGTAGGTACAGTGTCTGAAAGGCAGACTGGTGTTTACCCTTTGGAATTTGAAGTTTCCATTCAAGAGGTTCTCAAAGAGAATAAACGAGATTGCTATGCAGGTAGAATCAAAGAACACATGATTTATTTATCATAATCAAAATAATGCCATTTTCATAACAAAATTCACCTGCTTATGTACATTGTAAATTGTTGCCTTGATAAGCTTTCTGGAGATAAAGCAATTCAGCTAAGTATTATTTCCAATCATAATTTTGTGTCATTATGAGCAACACAATACTATATATGGGATTCATTCACTGCAGAACTGAAATACAAATTAGGTCTTTAGAAAATAAAT
Organism: Cacajao melanocephalus; assembly: GCA_963573385.1. Classification (NCBI taxonomy): domain Eukaryota; kingdom Metazoa; phylum Chordata; class Mammalia; order Primates; family Pitheciidae; genus Cacajao; species Cacajao melanocephalus. The sequence goes on along the minus strand of CAUYLG010053933.1, from coordinate 50,718 downwards.
GTAGATTTAAAAAATCTTATTTTAGAAGGCTCAATTAAATTTAGTTAATTTTTAAAAATCAGCTTTATTGAGGGATGACTTACATATTATGTAATTCACAAATTTTAAGTGTACAGTTTGATAGTTCTAACAAATATATACACTCATGTAACCACCATCACAATCATAATATAGAGCGTGTCCATCACCCCAGGATGTACCCTCATGATCCTTTTTGCAGTTAGTCTTTTTCCCCTACACTTTGGCTCCTGAAAACTTGATCTTCTTTCTGCCACTATAGCTGTGCTTTTTCTAAAATTTTATAATTTTATATGAATGGAATCATACAGTGTGTTTTCTTTTGCATCTGGTTTTCACTCAGCATGATGCTTTTGAGATTTCTCCTTGTTGTGGCATGTATTAGTTGTTTATTTCTTTTTATTACTAAGTAGTATTCCATTGTATGCCTATGCCACATTTCTTTTATGAGACAATGTCTTGCTTTGTCACCCAGGCTGGAGTGCAGTGGTGTGATCATGGCTTACTGCAGCCTTGACCTCCCAGACTCAGGTGATTCACGTGCCTCAGCCTTCTGAGTAACTGGGACCACAGGTGTGTGCCACCACATCTGTCTAATTTTTAAATTATCTGTGATGACGGGGTCTCCATACGTTGCCCAGGATGGTCTCAAATTCCTAGCCTCAAGCAATCCTTCCTTCTGCCTTGGCCCCCCGCAACGTGTTGGGATTACAGGTGTGAGCCATGGCATCTGGCCTACCACAATTTTTTATCCATTCACATACTGATGGATATTTGGGTTGTTTTCAGTTGTTGCTATTATGAATACTGCTGCTATGAACATTTGTGTGCAAATCTTTGTTGGGACGTATGTTTTTATTTCTCTTTTATACATTAAATTTAAATTTAAATTTTGTTCTGTATTATTTATCTGTATTTTTAAATTTCTCAAGTGGGTTATACTGTGTACTTTTTTTTGAAATTAAAAAAAGTTGTGGCTGAAGAACAAGGAGATAGAAAAGTTAGGAGTGAGAGGACCCTGGAAAGAGTTACAGGACTTTGATTTAGGGGATTGGATGAATAGTGGTGCTGCCAATCAAGAGATTAAATATGGCTGAAATTTCCTATATTTAAAAAAGACCAAAGAGGGTCCATTGAAATGAGTCAGTGGGAAATCCCTGATGATTTCAGCCAGCACGCTTTCATTGGCCTGGGTATATGGGAAGTGAAGTCTGATTATAGTCTATGGAGCAGTGAATGGGAGGAAGAGGTGAGGGTGCAGGCTATGAAGGGAGGAAGCCAAGTCAAAGGGAGAAGTAGGGTGGTAGCTAGAGGAAGATTAGAGTCAAGGGAAGGTAACAATTTTTTTTTAAAGGTAGGAGTAGCTTGAGAAGTAGCTTAAAGAAGGAGCCTGTAGAGAGGGAGGAGGTGAAGTTACTAAAGGGCTAATTGATGAGATAATGTTCATGAGCAGGTCAGAACTTTGCAAGGAAGGTTCTTGCTAGAGGAGTCACCTATTCAGAACCTGGAGAGAAGAAAGTAAGAATGGGAGCAAATGCAGGTAGGTTTGGTGAGGATCAGGAAATGGAGGGGAAGAAGTCATTAAATGTGGCTCTGGAGTTGAGCACAGATTGATAAAGAATGGCAAAAGTTTGGGAGCTGATGAGTGAAAGGAAAAAATTTGAGAATCCAATGAAGATTAGAAACCATGCATTTGCAGTGAAACCTGTTTCTAAGATTGTGCCCTTACCCACCTCCAGCTGTGCTCTGTTAGGTGAACTATACAATTGATGTAAGGTTGGCAGATGATCAAAGCCAAGCAATTTCATGTTTTCTATCTATTTTCACTTCTGTGCTGTATAGCTTCTCTCTTTTTATATCAGCACTGGAGACTTGGAAGTACTCATATGTTTTAAGTTTTTGGTGAAGTTGATTAACATTTAACAACTTAACAATTTTTTTAACATTTTTTTCTTGTGACAAAACATATATAGCTTAAAATTACCATTACCATTAACATTCTGGTAAATTTATCAAAATCCATTTATACCATAAATTTATCATTTTGGTAAACTTACTGTAAATTGTTGCCAATTCTGTACGGCCATTTATTTAATACACACTCTGCTCTAATACCCTCCAAGGCAAAATTGCAAATAAAAACTCTTTTTGATTTCTACTTAATTTTGGTAAATTTACCAAAAGGACAAATTTTATGCTATATTTTTTTTGTTTTTACATTTAAAATATGTTTTGTTTAAAAAATTGACAGATAAAATTGTATCTATTTAACATGCATAACATGATGTATATATCATGAATAACATAATATATGCATTGTGGAATAGTTAACTCCAGGTAATTAACAAATGCATTTCCTCACACAGTTGTCACTTTTGTGGTGAGAACATTTAACATCCACTCTCTTTGCATTTTTCAAGAATAAAATATTATCATCTGGTCATGGTGGCTCATGCCTGTAATCCCAACACTTTGGGAGGCCAAGGAGGGAGGATTGCTTGAGGTTAGGAGTTCTAGACTAGCCTAGAAACAGTGAGACCCTGGCTCTACAAAAAAAAAAAATGCAATATTGTCTAAATTTCTTGAATTTATTCCTCCTACCTAATTGTAATTATATATCCTTTAACCAGCGTCTTCCTATTTCCCCCTCATCTCTAACCAGGTCAGCCTCTGAGACCATTGTACTTTTAACTTCTGTGAGATCAGCTATTTAAGATTCTACATGTGAGTGAGGTCATATAGTATTTGTCTTTCTGTACCTGGCTTGTTTTACCATTTTAACCATTTTAAAGTGTACAATTTAGTGGCATTAACTACATACAGAGTGCTGTTTACCCATTACTATTATCCTACAATTTTAATCTGAGGCATGACTTTGTCATCTCTCTTCTATCCTTTGTACCATTCTTGATCTATAAACTCAGTAAAGTCCGTAACTGAGTGGACTGTGTGAGTGTGTGTGTGTGTGTGTGTGTGTGTGTGTATTTTTTTTAGACAGAATCTTGCTCTGTTGCCCAGGCTGGAGTGCAGTGGCATGATCATGGCTCACTATAGCCTCTGCCACACAGGCTTAAGCAATCCACTCACTCCAGCCTCCTGAGCAGCTAGGACTACGTGCATGCACCACCATGCCTAGCTAATTTAAAAAAAAATTTTTTCTAGAGATGGGGTCTCCCTATGTTGCCCAAGCTGGCCTCAAGCATCTCGGCTCAAGCAGTCCTCCTGCCTTGGGCTCCCAAGGCGCTGCTATTATAGGAATGAGCCACCATACCTAGCCAGCATTTGTATTTTTGATACTGAGCTTAATTGTGGCAGGTGCTGTGCAAGGCACAAATTATTGTATTAGCTTTCTAACTATTTGGTTGTAATGATTTGTTAATGTCTGTCTTCCTTCCTAGTTATGGAAAGTCTATGAGTTCAGGGGCTGTGTCTGTCTTGTTTATAACTATATTTGCACTGGCCAGCACAGTGCTTGGCACATAGTAGGCATTCAGTGATGTTTCTGAGCAAAGGAAAGTCCTTTACCACATGAAGAATTTATTTTAGTTTAATAAATTCTTTCTGAATGCTTCATATGAAGTAGGCAAAATTTGTATTCACATATTAATACAGATTATAGGCATGGCACATTCCAATGTCTAATTAGTAGAAATAAAAAAGGGCTTTTATTTGCAATTTTGCCTTAGAGGGTATTAGAACAGAGTGTGCACTAAACAAATGGCTGTACAGAATTGGCAGCAATAATCCCCAAGTTTGAAGGCTGTAGGTTAATTAGGATAACGTGACAGAAAGTGAGTTAATCAAATTTAGAGTTTAGTGTTCCAATAATTTATGTTCAGACACACTTCAAGTATATCAGCAGGTAACAGGAACTTTAGTTACAGAATGCTCCAAAATACCAGAACTCCAGTGGATTTTCTAGCTTCCAGAAATGTTCTGGAGGAAGAAAAACCAATAAAACGATTTGGGGTCATTTTGTTCCATTACTCTATATTAAATAAAATGCACTAGAATTTAAAATATTACCTCTGTAAAAGATAAAATGATGTAGTTTACCTATTAACAAATCAAATAATTTAGGAATTCTGCTTTTCTTTGATGGTTACATTTATTAATGAGTTCAGTAATAACTTTATTTAGTAAATATGAGTAAATATGGGCATTTATATGTTAGCTGGAATTAGATATTCATTTTTTCAACTGGCTTATGGTTAAATGGAGGTAAAGGGGCAAACTACACATGTAAGAATTAGTAGTATAATATTTAATACCTCCCTGTAAGAATTATCACAGTATGTCCTCTATGAAAGATAAGGGTTCTATGTGTGTTTGTGAAGAAGGCCACTGGAGGCCCTTTTTAAAAATGCAGTCTGCCTCCAGCAAGATGCTTTTTGATTGAATGGAAAGGGGAAGAAAAAGCTATCAGGAGCTCTAGTTTTTTTTTCCTCCACTTTCAACTCTAAAGCTAAAACTGGAGTTTCACTTTAGGAACCAGTAATAGAAAATTTCCTATGTACCTTCAGCAAAATCTAGTACTGAGTGGTTACTTTGGCTTTTCATTGTGGGGAGTGTGTGTGTGTGTGTGTGTGTGCGTGCATGCGTGCGCTTGTGTGTTTAAGTGTGTAGGGCAAACAGACAATGGGTACGGGTCTTTGAAATGGACTTCTTGACTAAAGTAATAGTGAAAAAGAGGAATATAAATGAAGAGTGAGGAGGGACAGGGAAGAGCAGAGTCACAGGAAACAGTGAATGAGGCTGCAGTCTCAGTTGTGTAAACGCCCTTTCTTTGTCCCTCCACTGTTGTTGCCTGTCTTATGATGGTGCTGGTTTTCAGCCAACTTTGAGTGAGTAAAAACAGGGTCTGGAGTTTCAGTGCCTGCGTGGCTGATATGAGCAGCTTGCATTTCTGACTAGGCCCTGGAGTAGCAACAGCATAGATTTCCAGGAAACAGTTCCTCTTGTCATTTTTATTCCTGAGTCATCAAGTTTAGTTATTCACTCGTCTGCTGTTCCCAGCTACATACAAATCAAACAAGCAGGGAATTTTTTTCTTCTTTCTCCTCTCTCCTTCCTTTCGTCTTATTTCCATCTTGTTTGGTATACCTTTTCTTTAAGTCAAGCACACGCATTTGAACATCAGTAGTTACCCTTTCCATTAGCAAGCATAGGGCTTCTGCCTTACTTAAATGTCTTCTAATGCTGTGGTGTGTCACAGTGAGTTAAGACATTAAAGATGTTGCATACATGTGACAACATTGGTAAATCTCAGAAACATCATATCGAATGAAAATACAAAGTTGTGAAATGTCTAATATGATGCCATTTATATTTCCTTTAAAAGTCATGTAAAGCAATCCTACCACATCTCATACAATCTAAAAGGCTATATTGATGCTAAGATGCACTATTATTTTATGTACACTGAGAAAGGGGGAAAATTGCCAATTAAATTGTGATGTAATGTCTCATGATGGATTGTAAGATACATTTATATTTTAGAAATGGTATATCAAAAATATGCATTTTTAAACTGAAGGTAAATTTAATTATATTATTTCAAAGGAAATAAGGTAAATGTATTCTATTGAAGCGTAGTTACGTAATAAAAACATAAAAACATGCATAGGAATGATATTTAGCCAATACAGGATGTGGTAATCTCCATAAAGGGAGGGAGGGGCATGGAGGGGGAGGCCAGGCGAGGGGCTTCATCTCTATAGTTTGTTTTTAAAAATTATAAAGCAAACATTGCTACAGTTAAGATTTGACAAAATTGATTGGTAAGCACATACAATTTTCTGAATGCTTTCAGTATTTAATAATGAAAAGTGCATATTTTAAAGGTACATTATTTATTTATTTACTTTCATTTTTATTTTTTTGAGACAGAGTCTCACTCCGTCACCCAGGCTGGAGTGCAGTGGTGCAGTCATGGCTCACTGCAACCTCTCTAAAGTTACATTATTTAAAAGGTACATGCAAAGCAAGTTATGGAAGCCTGTATATAGTGGGCTCTATTTTTTTCTAATAGTATTTAATTGTATGTACTTCCACATCTTTTCTATGTCCATCATACCATAGCTGTGGCTTTTTTGGTGGAAGGGGGGACAGATTGCTTTCCACACCTCCATTTTTGTGTCTAAATTAAAACATGTACCAGTATCATTTATTATCTTAGTGGTGATCAAACAAGAAAAAGGGTGTTTTTTGTTTGTTTGTTTGTTTTTTGAGAAGGAGTCTCCACTCAGGCTGGAGCACAGTGGTACAGTCTTAGCTCACTGCAACCTCTGCCTCCTATGTTCAAGCTATTCTCTGCCTCAGCCTCCCAAGTATCTGGGATTACAGGCATGTGCCACCACGCCAGCTAATTTTTGTATTTTGAGTAGAGACAGGTTTCATCAAGTTGGCCAGGCTGGTCTCAAACTCCTGACCTCAGGTGATCCACCTGCCTTGGGCTACCAAAGTCCTGGGACTACATGCGTGAGCCACTGAGCCAGGCCTGGAAAAAGTTTTTAATGGTAAAGATGTCATGGAATGAATAGGATTGGCTGGCATTATTTCTTGCTGTGAATAAGCAGTAAGAAATGTTTCCATTATATGTTTCTTTGAAGCCAGCTTTCTGGTTGCTCTCTTATTCTTTCTTTCTCAGGCATGTGGTATCTAGAGAGGGTCAGTTCATGGAGTACCTTGATAAAAAGAATTATTGTGCAAGTTGAACAAAACTCAGTGGTATCATGCCTCAAAATCTGATAAAGAGGCACTTTTAAAATAGAGCCTTGAAGCTAACAAACTTTTTTTTACCCCTTTTCTTAAACCGAAAAAGAGGTCTTCAGTTTTGCCCTCCTATCACCAGATGAAAGGACTGTAGTCGTGTTTGCTTATTCTTCAAGCAGTAAGGAATCAAAGGACTGAAGGGCATTTGTTTTATCATGCTACTTATAGGGACCCCTTACCTCCTATACCCAGGAAAAAGGAATATTTATTAAATCCCATAATATTATTTTAATATCACACTTAGGTTTTAATGTCCTTACTGTTAGATTAAAATAATTTGGGCAAGACCAATTTTTTAAAATGGCAAATACAGTTACATCACTTGATTCAGAATCTCTTTCCCTAGCATTTTGTGTAATGACTCATAAGACAGAAAAGGCTAGGGGCCGGGCATGGTGGCTCACGTCTGTAATCCCAGCACTTTGGAAGGCCGAAGCGGGTGGATCATGAGGTCAGGAGTTTGAGACCAGCTTGGCTAGCATGGTGAAACCCCGTGTTTACTAAAAATACAAAAACTTAGCCAGGCATGGTGGTGTGTACCTGTAGTCCCAGCTACTCTGGAGGCTGAGGCAGGAGAATTGCTTGAATCTGGCCGGTGGAGGTTGCAGTAAACTGAGATCACGCCGCTACACTCCAGTCTGGGCAACAGAGCGATACTTTATCTCAAAAAAAAAAAAAAAAAAAAAAAAAGGCTAAATGCCCAAAGAGGTTCACTATACCATTACTACAAAAATGTAAAAATTTGTTTTTTTGGGTTTTTTTTTTTTTTTGAGACAGAGTATCTCTTTGTTGCCCAGGGTGGAGTGCAGGGGTACAACCGCAGCTCACTGAAACCTCTGCCTCCAGGGGTTCAAACAATTCTCATGCCCCAGACTCCCAAGTTAGCTGAGATTACTTACAGACATGTGCCACCATGCCCAGCTAATTTTTGTATTTTAGTAGAGATGGGGTTTCACCATGTTGGCCAGGCTGGTCTTGAACTCCTGACTTTAGGTGATCCATCCACCTCGGCCTCTCAAAGTGCTGGGATTACAGGCGTGAGCTGCTGCTCCTGGGCACAAAAAGTAAAAATTTGAAGTCAACTTAAATGCCCCCCAATACAGAAATGGTTAAACACTGATGACCTACTTTATGTACTGTCATGCAGATGCAAATGATAATGGTTGTTGTGCAGCAACATGGAAAAGCTTGGCGAAAGCAGGATATACCGTATGACTGTAACTCCAAAAATGGGCATGCATGTGAGGAGAGATCAAGGGAATATGGAAAAATGAAGACATGGTTGTATTAGTATGGTAGAATTTTGAGTGGATTTCTCTTCCTGCTATTGGTAAAAATTTTTGTACCTAATTCATTGTGGGTAGCCAGATCTTTTAAAGGTAAATTTGAATTTCTCTTCAAGAAAATGGCAGATGGTAGGATGGGGGATACTAGAAAACTAAAAGTAGTGTGGCTTTTGAAGACAAAACTAAAGCATTTTAAGCTTGGAATTGCTTTAGCAGTACACATGTATTGATTATTTAATTTTGTCCTTTAGAAGAAAGTTGGCCCAGCACAATTACATGGAAGTTGGGATATTGAAGAGGATTGGTAAAAGAAGTGGGAGGATCAAAGCCAGTGTGCATGTTTATTCTTTTTACCACCAAATACACCGAATTTTTGGACTGGCTTTACTTGAGTCAATATTTGGTTATTTGTTTTGAAGCTATTTATTTGCAATAATGCCATTAACATCCTCAACAAAGCCAAAGTCTGACCCTGAAATGGTAGAATCTTAACTAATTTTGTCTTTTTTATAGAAATTGAACCCTTTGAGGGCATGAAGTACTATTTATTTTCTCTGTACTTCTTATTTTTGGGTTTTGCTTCACCACCAATTTATGACTACCAAAACCCTACGGATCCCATAATTAACTCACAGCTGCCATCTTGCCACCATAGATAGAATGGGAGCTGGTGATGAATGGAGAATAGAAAAACTAATAGACCACAAGCTTTTTAGACCTCTGTGGCCTTGCTGAACAATAATCGAGCCCCTTCACTTTACAGGTAAGTAAACAAGCCCTAGGGACTCAGCAGTGAATCTGTGTCTTAGGACTTCAAATCTAGTGCCCTTTCTGTTGTACTTCAAAGAGAGAACAGGAGGCAGAGTGAAGCCAAATTATTAATATTTTAGAAGCTGCTTTTTAAGGAAGGATAGGACATTGGACTTGGTGTCATTATCATGTTAAGTTATAAAGTTTTAAAAAATGCTACCACCCCAAAACGAAAATAGGTAAAAGATACGAATAGGCAATTCACCAAAAAAGAAATACAATAGACATGAAAGAATACCCAACATAATTAAAGAAATGTAAGTAGCAAATTTCTATTGGTATCTCAAGAGAAAACATTTGCCTCTGAGCTTTATTATTCAGACCATTGGCCTCATAGGGCTTCTTGTTGATGATCTATCCTAATTTTAGAAAATGTAATTGTAACAGGAAAAAAATGAATGCAAATGATAAAAGACGAAGTATGACCTGCTCAATAAATTTTATGAAAGTTATGGTAGTTTTAATCCTCTCTTTATTCATTCCCTCCAGTTCCATCTAGCACCTATAAAGATGAATTATTTCAGGTTGTGTATGGCATTGATGGACCACTATGAAGAAAGTTGTGAAGGGCTCAAAGCAGTTGAGAATGGGTATCACGACTTAATTTTACCTGCCTTTCCTGCCACACACAACCAGAGAAGCTGGTTCATCTCTGACTGAGGAAATATTTTCACTCTTCTTCGGAAGATTTTGCAGGGTTCTCAGGAAGATAAAGCCAAAGAACAACAACAGTCAAAGTAGGAACAGGACCAAAAGTCTGAGGTCACACTGGAAGGTGTTGTGCTGAAGGAGGCAGGGATGGGACTTTGAAATGAAGCCAAGTGCATTCCAGTAAAGCCAAGATTAAGGGGACTGAGTGGGTTTTCTGTCGTTGGCAAGCAATTTGCCATATCTTTGAAAGGCTAAGCTAGCCCAGGAGTTCTGATAAGAGCTCTGAACTTAATATTGCTGACACAAAAACATGCTTTCTCAGATCCTATTTGGAAGTAAACAGGGTAAAAGTGATAAATAGTGTTGCTTTTTAAAGTTGATTATATATTTTAGAGGTGGGTCAGTCAGATCGTATAGAGATGCTTCATTTTAACCCTCTGTAGCAAGAATTGGCAAAAATATTCTCTGTAAAGAGCCATTTAGTAAATATTTTAGAGTAGGCTGTATAGTCTCTTTTGCAGCTACTCAGCTTCATACAACGTGTAAACAAATAGGTGTGACTGTATTTTAGTAAAACTTTGTTGGACACTAACATTGGAATCTTACACCATTTTTATATGTTTTGACATATTCTTTTGATTTTTTCTAACGATTTCAAAATGTAAAAGCATTTTTAGCTTGTGAGGTGTACAAAAATGAGCAGTGGGCCATGTTTTGCCTGCAGGCCACATTTTGCTGATCTTTGCTCTGTAGCATCACTGCCAGTGGAAATATAATGCTAGCCATATGTTATGGACTAAACGTTTGTGACCCTCAAAATCCATATGTTGAAGCTCAAACCCCTAGTGTGGCAATATTTGGAGATGAGGCCTTGAAGGATGTACTTAAGGTTAAATGAAGTCACAAGGGTGGGGTCCTGATCTGATAGGATTAGTGTCCTTATAAGAAGAAACACCAGATACTCTCATTGAGGAAATGCAGAACATTGTAACCTTGCTAGTTTGGAAACCATAATACTGGCAGGCTTGCTGGTCTTCATTTTTCTTATTTTGAATGTCTTCTTTCAAGTATTTTAGGTATCCAGACCCAATTTTTATGATAAGGAAATTTCTTTTGAACTGTTAGGTGAAGTCTTTAATTATGAAGTTGGCTTAAACCATTAAGTAGTATTAATGGGGACATTCATCTTAGAAATTAACTTGAAATGTAGACTAGAAATATAAAAAATGTGGTCATGACTAATGCCTGTATCCATTTCCCAAAAAAGGGATTTGTACATGTCCTCACATTGCAGAACTACACTGACACTCAGGGAAACATGCTGATGTCATTCTTCCAACATCCTTAGTTTGGGTTTCATGAAGCATTTTTTCCATTTCTCCTTTTTCTCAGAGAAATGTAATCCTTTCTCAGATTCTTGGAAAAATAATCAAGACTTTTTCCTGGGGGTATATTTATAATAATAGGCATATATCTAGTCTGAAAAGTGATCATCAATATTGTTTTGCTTAAAAAAACCTTGCTTCGACATTGTTTAAAAATATATGTAAGTATACAAAAAAAGTGTGCTAAAATCAGAGGTACTTATTAGAGTTGTCAAATGGCAATTCTTCATGTCATGTTTTAGAAATTTAACTTAGATTATGGACTAGTTCAGGCTTAGATAACTATGGAAGCCTTTGCGCTTTCAAATATGCTTTTTTATAGTTGAGTTTCTATACAACATACATTTTATAACCAAAATGGAAGCGAAATGCCAAAATGGCAGTAGATTCTGTTAATGTGTGCATCCCTCCATTCAGAACTCCAAAAAAAATCAGACATAATGACTTTCATTTGTATTTTATATTATCAGATTAATCAGATATAAAATTGCTCTTTTAAACTGCTCTTTCTAAACACTTTGTTTCTTTAGTTATCTTGTGAACTGGTAATAGTTTGCAGACTGATACCTGTCCACGAACTACTTTAAGCATTGGTCTAGATGACTTTCACTTATACCACGAGCCAGCAGAATCTGTAGATTATTTGGCTGTTTTTTCGAAAGAGAATGAACATCATGTCATAGTGTTGGTTATTAATATTTGAGCAAGATATTAGGGTTGTCTCAATGTCTCAGTCACTGCAGAGTGGGATGTGTGTGTGTGTGTGTGTAAGAATTGATTTGGAAACATTTATTTTAAGATGTTAGGATTATTTTTATCCTTTAGTACTTAGGGTATAAACTGAACCCCACTGAAATAGAGCTTATTTTGATATATAATTTTTAAAGTTATTTTTTATAAGTCTGTGGATAGATAGCAGTCAAGTAGGAACTTTATTTCCCTAATAGAAAAAATATATATAAAGTATTTTTGTCAAATATTTCTGTTGCATTCATTCATTCAAAGTATATTTGGAATGTTTATTTCCAGGAAATTTTGGAATATATAATACAACAAGTTTCTTTTTTTTTTTTTTTTTTTTTTAAAGACGGGGTCTCACCATATTGGTCAGGCTGGTCTACAAACAGTTTCTTATAACTCCACTTTAAGTGAGCCATAGGTCAAATAATGATCAACAAAATATAATGACACATTTGCCTCTCACTCCCTGCTGGAGAAATTGAGGCAGTCTGGTAACCCTGTAGGCCTGGATTAGTCCAGTTCATTGGCACCAGCATTATCAAGATTTTATTGTGGTCAGGCATGGTGGCTCACGCCTGTAATCCCAGCACTTTGGGAGGCTGAGTTGGGCCAATCACTTGAGCCTAGGAGTTCAAGACCAGCCTGGGCTACATAGCAAAACCCTGTCTCTACAAAATATATAAAAATTAGCTGGGCATGGTGGCGTGTGCCTGTAGTCCCAGCTACTTGGGATGCTGAGGCAGGAGGATCACTTGAGCCCAGGAGGTTGGGGCTGTGGTGAGCTGTGATCGTGCCACTGCATCCCAGCTTTGGTGATACAGTGAGACCCTGTCTCAAACAAACAAACAAGATTGTATTGTGTTTTGAAATACATAGTTTTTAGAGAAATTCTGTGTTATTCTTTTATTTCCATTTACAGCTTGGTTTAAAGAAACTTTATGGAAAGCTACAGACTAACCTCCCTTTCCTTTGATTTTTTCCACGTTATAGCGGAGAACCAGCCAGGGCAAGATTCCTGGGTATGTGACCTCTACAGTAGAGCAGGGCTCTTCTCAGAAGGGTCTCATAATTAATGCTCTGCTGTCAGCATCTTGAAAATTCTTAATAATTTTATATTTAGTCTTGTTTTGTAAGCTAAGCCCAGTGGACCAATGGAGGCTGTTCTAGGGGTTTGGGTTTGGCTCATGTGAGGTACCTCCTCCTTACTTCCCCAGGATGGGCTCTTGGTAGCTGGCTTCCTGTACCCTTGTACCTCAGGCCCTTCTCGACCCCCACCCCATGTTCACTGTTGCCCTCACCTGGGGTGACAACTGGGTCACATGGGAGAGGAGGAAACCTGTGTTCTGCTGTCACCCTCCTTCACCTCTTCCTGGGTCCTGGTTACAAGCTCAGGGAGGGTTGGGATCAGGTGTCTGTGACTCACAGTGTTGGAGGAAGTGATGGTGGTCATTTTATCCCAGGCTGGCAGCATGCCGTCATATTGTTGGGCAGCTGCTGGAATGATGGTTTGTTCTGAACCTGGACCTGACGCTGTATCTTGGCTTTAATCTAGTCCACTTCTCAGCATTGCTTGGAAGCCCACCTAAACTGCAGAGACAAAGAAGAATATGCTTAGGGATTTTAAAGATGGAACCCAGTATGCTGACTATCTAATGGAAAGGAGTTCAGATTCTGGATGGGTTAAGTCACTGATTTTCCAGGCAAGTGGAACTTTAATGCCTGTTGGACCTGCTAGCGCTGTTTCTCCACTGTGGGCTGGCTGGGGAGGAACACTTGCCTTTAAAGAACTCTGTGCTCTTTAAAGCTTCCAGAGCACAATTGAGATCCTTGAGGTACAGTTCTTCCATGCAGACCTAGCACCTGCTTTAGGTAAGGGCTCTTGTTACTGAGTTCTTACTGGATTCTTATCATGTTCAGCACAGCTTCCTGCTTCCTCAGAGAGAACTGGTAGGTTCTGTTTTAGGCTTTTCTGTTTTGGTGGTGGTGGGGGGTGTCAAACCACATTATTGAGGGGAGTGGGGTTGATAAAGCAGTGGTGAGGAAGATGAGATGCAACGTCCTCGGCCGGACCAGGAGCTCACCTCCCAGGCCCTGCCGTGCAGGTGCTGAAAACTGTTTTAGGCTTTTCTCCATGGCTGAAGTTTACTCTTAATTGCTGACTGTCATCCACCCTCTCGACAGGGGTACTGAGCATAATCACTGTTGGTATTTTATTTACTGCCAGTTCTTCATCATTACCGAGACTCATTTCATTTGGAAAATAAACATTGCCTCATCTGTTCATGGTATATTTTTATACTTGCCTTTCACTCACATGTTGCATATTAACTTGCCTTCTGAAAAGATCAACATGATCTTGGAGCCTAATGCGATCTGGATCTTATTACCATGTATGATTTTTATCATCAGGTGCTGCTTTGGACTCTGGCCCATTTTTCCCACCTGTCATCATCCTATCAGGTTGATCTCTGCCTGGTTCCATAGTAACTTGGCTTTCGGAGTTTTATTTCTTCTCTAACCCCCCTTTCCCTTCCCTGTCAGATATAATTGTCTCATGAGCAACTGTGCCTGATAATCTCAATGTATAGGCCAAAGCCCAGGTTGTTTTAATGCTTGCAAGGAAGTCTCTTCAGATTACTACAGGGTAAAAGAATCTTTTCCCTTTCAACCTCTCATTGCTTACTGAATCAATTATTTATTTACTTGTGTAATTCACATCCATGCTCAGATATGTGTTTGGTTTTCCTCTGAGACTGTGGCTCCCTCTACACAGGGTCTTTGTCTGGTATTAGTCTACTTCTTAAGTGTCTAATTTCGTGAGGACAGAATCAGGGCAAGACCTACTGGCTGAGACTTGCTACTGCCTCAGTTATTTGGGGGTTTACTGTTTAAGTCCTTGAGCCAGGAAGTGACAGTAATCTTTGCCTGATTCTTTTATGTTCCAATAGATGGATAACCAGGAACAGTTCCTAAATATTCTGATGTAGGTATAAGGGGCAGTAGGAGCCTGAATCTGAGCTCCTTGGCAGGGATGGTTTCCCTGGGTTACTGGATTTGAGTCTTTGTCCTCCTTCACACTAACTTCCATGACCCTTGGCTCAAGGAGTCCTTTCTAACCTAAATACCCTCCTGAAGAAAGTGCTGATATTCATCAGGGAAAAAGGTAGGGTTTGTGTTATGTTACCATCAGGGAGACACTGGCTTTAATCCTCTCCCCTCTTCTTTTCCTTTAAAAATTTTTTTATATATATTTTATTGCACTTTAGGTACTGGGGTACATGTGAAGAACATGCAGGATTGTTGCATAGGTACATACATGGCAATGCAGCAAACATTTTAAAATTTTCAAGAATCCTCAGAATTGAGGGTCAGTCCTGGATCAGAAGGGACAGAAAAGTCAGCCAGTCAAAGGTGAGAAAGGGGCCTTGGGTTCCAGTGTTCTACTTCAGAGGGCTTGAGAGCCGCATTAAGAGCAAACCAAATACTCTGAGGTCCTGAGAGAAAATTGCTCTAAATCCAGGATGATTTCATCATACGACATGAGGTGAAGGAGTTCGTGATTAGTAATAGGCTTTTTGATTGGCAGTAAGTAAACTGTAGGTAATAGGATTGGCCATAGAAATATAGGGAACTCTATGCTTTCAACTCTTGTGAAGTTAGGACTGAACCAAATTATTTGGGGGTTGTTGGTGGCTAAGAAATTAACTTTTTTACTTATAGTTAGAAAAAAAAAATTTAAAGAACTTTTATTAATTCTTCCCCAGTATAGTGATTCTTTAAAAAATTTATTTATTTTTAATGTTTGGAAAACTTTACATTTTTTTCTTTTTTTAAATTATACTTTAAGTTTTGGGGTACATGTGCAAAACGTGCAGGTTTGTGACATAGGTATACATGTGCCATGGTGGTTTGCTGCATCCATCCCCTGTCAACTACATTAGGTATTTCTCCTAATGCTATCCCTCCCCTATCCCCCCACCCCCTGCTGTCCCTCCCCTAACCCCCCACCCCTTGCTATGCCTCCACTAGCCTCCCACCCCCTGACAGGCTCCGGTGTGTGATGTTCCCTTCCCTGTGTCGATGTGTTCTCATTGTTCAACGCCCACTTATAAGTGAGAACATGCGGTGGTTGGTTTTCTGTTCTTGTTTCAGTTTGCTGAGAATGATGGTTTTCAGCATTATCCATGTCCCTGCAAAGGACATGAACTCATCCATTTTTATGGCTCCATAGCATTCCATGGTGTATATGTGCCACGTTTTCTTTATCCAGTCTATCACTGATGGGCATTTGGGTTGGTTCCAAGTCTTTGCTATTGTGATAAGTGCCACAATAAACATAATATGTGCATGTGTCTTTATAATGGAATGATTTATAGTCCTTTGGGTATATACCCAGTAATGGGATTGCTGGGTCAAATGGAATTTCTATTTATAGATCCTTAAGGAATCACCACACTGTCTTCCACAATGGTTGAATTAATTTACACTCCCACCAACTGTGTAAAAGCATTCTTATTTCTCCACATCCTCTCCAGCATCTGTTGTCTCCTGATTTTTTAATGATCGACATTCTAACTGGTGTGAGATGGAGTCTTGCTCTGTTGCTCAGGCTGGAGTCCAGTGGTACAATTGTGGTCACAGCTAACTGCAGCCTTGACCTCTCACCTCAACCTCTTGAATAGCTAGGACTACAGGCGTGTACCATCCCACCCGGCTAATTTTTGTATTTTTTTGTAGAGATGAGATTTTGTCATCCTAGGCTCAGGACTCAGGTGCTGGTATTACAGGCATGAGCTACCATGCCCAGCCGGAGTGATTTTCCTTTGTTGAATTCTTAAAACTTTATTCTGGCTTAGGTAATTGAGTAGGAATGGCAGAGAGTAATTATTTTAAGTGTAATCTTTAGCATTACATAAAAGCAAGTCTCTACAAACATGAAGTAGAAAATGTTCTTTACAGACGTTCTATAGGAAAAATAAATGTTTATAGACTCTGCTTATCAACTGTTTGTTCTTCCTACCTCTGCAGTTTCATCCATTGATAACTGTCAGAGTTCAAGTTCAGTTCATTGTACAGTTTCTGGGAATTTTCCTTACTGTTAATTAGTAAGACTTTGCATCATTAAGTGCTGATGGCTACATGGCACAATTCATTAAAGACAGTCATACTTTAATCTTAGTACAGTTTTATGGGAAGGTGAACTACAACTAGGAAAGTATCTTATTAAAGTATTTTGCATTTTACTAATTATTTAAACTCTAAATTAGTCTTTATTTTTGTTTCCAAATTCTCAGTAGATCTGTGAATTCTGCCAAAAGACTTATTTTAATCCAAAGATCTTTCTGCATCTATAATTTACCACACCAAAGTTCACATTATCATTAAAAGCAGCATTATCATTAAATTATAGACACATTACTTCATCTCCAGGGCTAATGGGAGTGGTTTTGGGTAAACCTTTGTGGAAACAATAGTATGTTTTCATAAATGCATATGGGTGTGGAGTGGTTATCACTTACCTCCTTGTGAAAGTTCTGGAAAGATGTGTTCTGGAAAACCAGGACACATTTACGGTAAGATGTTATGATTAAGGCTCATTGAAAAACTCTCATTTAATGAGTTCACCAAAAAACTGTTCTACCTGCATCTCATCAAACTGCCCCTGAAATTCCTTTGCCTCTGTTAAATTTTTCTAGACAGTCTGAATAGGGGCATGTAATTGTTTTGATTTTTCTGTGGTTAAATAAATATCTTTTATAACTCTCTTTGTTCTTGAATATCAGTAAAAGCTTATATTTATACTGTATATTTGCTATTAGAATTTCTTTTAGTTGCTATATAAAAAATGTAAAGTCTGTTTACTACCTTATACCTTCTGGTATATTTTTATATAAAGTAACACCCTTAATTCTAACTTGGCCAACAGATAGATGGTATTATTATTATCCTCATTGTACAGATGAGGAAACTGAGGCTCAGATTGACTGGATCAAACAGGAAGTGTCTGGAAAACCTAGGATGCAAGCTTAAATCTTTGGACTCAACTTCATGTTTCTTTTACTGCTCTACACTGAATTACAGTTATATACTGATTTCTATTATAAATTCTTAGAGAAGACAGACATAGGAATTAGTAACTTGACTCAGTAGTGGCTTTGTTCAAACACAGGCACGTGCAGATTTTGTGGCATATGTTTATGTGTATGTAATATTTATCATAAATGACAGATTTATAATTGATAGTGCCCTATTTCTAGATTTATAGTTGAAACCTCTAACTACTTCAGTTGGAATTATCTTAAAGTCCTAGAATAATATTAAGATTTTGAAGACTGCTCAAAACAGTGTTCCAGGCTGGGTGTTACCTTAGTTTTTTCCATGTAATGAATGAGGAGCCAGTGGGGCTGGTGTTTGGTTATAAAGAAGAGGTTGACTTCACCAGGAGGTGTTTCTTGGTATTTACGGGTCCTCTTTTTCACATGAATCCTTTGGTTAGCTTCTTGTATTTCATGTTTGTACAATTGCAGCTGAATGGTAAGTATGTAGAAATATGCATTGACTAATGTTGAAATGTATCTAGGAGCGTCATATTCATGCTCCTACTGATCCCTGTGCCCTAGATGTAGTGTGAGATTAAAGAACTTTATTGCTTACCACATTTCTTTTTCATATAGAGTCATGTGAGGCAGTCCATGACTGTTTTAGGTTGTTATAATATATCCACATAGCACTTTATACTTTTCAATTTGTTTTTATATGTTTGTCCTCACTATAAGCCTATCAAGTCTAGTGAGATGACATGGTTATTAATATATTACAAATGAAGAAATCTGACTTGGAGGTAGTATAGCACTGTGGTTAAGAATAGAAGTTCTTATATTTTTGTATGAATTATGTATTATGAATCAGACCAGAATACCAGCTCTACCGATTACTAGCTGAGTGATCTTGCAGCAACTTAATCTCTCCAAGCCTTGGTTTTCTCGTTGTAAAATAGAGGACCTTGTAGGATTGTTGGGTAGCTTAAATGAAATAATGGTTAGAATAAAAAGTAACAGCAAAAACCTCAATTACTTTTGCACCAGCCTGGTATTTAGAACAGTGGAGGCATATAGTAGGCAATCAATGAATATTGATAGTATTATTTTCAGAGGTTATTACTCATTTAACTCAACAAAAATTGAGAGCTAGTCAGTGTGCAAACCTGATAGGGTGCTTACTCTGATGGAATTTACATTTTAGTGGTAGAAATGGTAAATGAGTCAACAAGAATTTTATGGAGTGACAAGGACTTTGAGGAAAGTCAAACGGGACAATGCTTGAGAAGGGTGCAAGTTGGGAAGTCCTATCACATGAAGTGGCATTTGATCTGAGACCTGGGTGACCGTAGTCACATGAAGACTTCGGGGAATCACTTTCCAGGAGGAAACAAAAGCACAGTAGCCAAGAGGCAGAATGACAGGTGGCACATTTTATTGGTACAATGTGGAGGTAGAGGGGCTGGATTGTATAGGGTTTGTAGGCCAGGGTAAAGAGCTTGGATTTCTTGTAAGTGTGGGATTTTGAGCAGGGGAGTGACGTGTCTTATTTTGGGCAGGTGCTAGGCCAGGTACTGTGAAGGAAATAAAGGTACAGAAGAAATATGTCTTTCTTGCTAGAATCTTATGTGTCATTCAACTAGTGGTGGCTGATCAGCAATTAGAACTGCAGTATTCCTGCTGGTGTACTCCTAATCTGATCATTGGATGATATTTATCACGTATTCTTGCAGCAGTCATCTCTGAAGTGGCATTATGGTTCTTGTTATCGATCAATGAATCTGTTTGCTCTTACGGTCTGAAGGGGCATGAAGGGTGGAGACAGAGTAGAGGGAAAGGGGTGAAGAGGCTGTTTCTGAACACTGGACACAAAATAGATTAAGAAGTAGGGGGAGTGAGGGGAAAAAGTAAAATCCTGTTGTACATGGAGAGGGACCCTGTTGAAACTGTGGCTTCTTGAGATTACATGAGTGAACCTGTGTGGACTGGGTCATGTCTTCCTTATTCACCAAGCTGAATCCAGGCAGTGCCTCCCAAGATACTGCTGCCTTTGCTCTGAGGCTTTAGACTGCTAGTAGCTTTTCTCATCTCCACTGAGGCCAAAAGGGGCAGTGATACCCTTGAGTTTTTTCTTAAAAACAGTGTTTCATTTCCTTGTAAGTTTGTTTCTTTGCATCATTCTGTCAGTTTAACTATTACAATCAATTGGTTAGCATTCTAATAATAATCATAATTATAGCAAACATTTATTAAGTGCTTACAAAGAGCCAGTTCCAAGCTGTTTTATCTCCATTATTCTGCTGCTCTCTTTCCCATTTTACCAATGAGGAAGATGAGGCACAGAGTGGTCAATTAATCTGTTTGAGGTCCTGCAGCAGATCAGTAATACCAGGGTTCAAATCCACTGTTAACTCTACACTAGAGACATTTTGTTAATTGTTTCTTCACAATCATATGTTTAATAATTACTTATTGGTTATTTAGTGGTCTGATAAGAAGAGGGAGTGGTGCTCTTCCATTGGAGAAGAAAGACTGGCTGATCAAGATACACTGGTTGGTTTGAAGAAAAAAATATAGTTGTTAATTCCATAACACCACACTCTAGTTCCACATGTGTGCCATCGAAGTCAAATGCATTAAGGAAGGCTATTTTTTTGAGGAGAGAATGAATACCTCTGTGTTCAAAAGAGAGTGTGTTGTTCCTTATAGAAGATAAAAGGGGGCTTGCCAGTGACAGATTATGATAATTACCTCAGTTACTTTTTGTTGCACAGACTATAATAATAATTATAAAAATGTGTAAATCAATAAAAATCTTTACCCCCAACAAATTGTTTTTATTTTTTCATATTTACTTCCAGTTCTTATGTTATATGTGTATAAGTTGTACATAGTTATAGAGTATCTACTTAATTTTCACTTAACATTGCGCTGTAACAAGTTTTAAAGTTAAGCAATAAGTCTTTTCAGTGAAAAGGAAAAGACTGAAATATGAAAAGGTTACGAGGCATTACTAATTGATTGGGATGATGCCTACCAGGCAGCCCACGTCAGCTTTGGAGCTGGCCTTGGAAGGAACAGCTGTGTGTTTGGACCTTGGAGCAGTCTGTCAGGCTTCCAAGAAAGTGGGCAAAGAATGGGTGGGGGTTGGGGGGACAAGTGGAAAAATACAGTGATTTGGAGCCGATGTGAAACTGTCAAGCTGGTTGAGTTCAGTGTTAGAAAATAGGAAAAACAAAACAATCTCTACCTGATATGGTACTTAAGTTGAGGTTAGAGCTTTAGTGAATAGGAAATGCATTATAATTTGTCAGAATTACTAACATTTTGTTCTTGTCAGTGGCCTTATGTTTAATACTTACATGTTATAAAACCAGTTTTATCAGTGAAATAACAAAGTTCTTGACAAATGCTATTTTAGTGATAAAGCTGTTATTCTGTATTTAAATTCAGTTTAACTCAAAGTGGTTTTTAAGTTTTACATTTGTATAACTATAGACTAGCCATATGGCATTCAAAGGCCTCCAAGATATAACTCCAGACACCCTTAGGATGGAATCCCATATTCAGAATCTTTACTGACAGCTCCCCCACGAAATTGCCTTTTTTCTCTTGGGCCTCTGGATGTGGCAAGGGATAACTTGAGTGAAAGGCCACAGGACAAAGTAGAGATGCTATTAAATCTCAATGCAGAAGGCCTGAGACAATCGATAGAGACGATTGTTTCTTTTTTCTTCTTCATAAAATAAGTAAAATTTAAAGTGTTTTTTTTTTTTTTTTTGCTTTGACACATTGTATCCAATCTGATTGAGGTCATCTTACACAGCAAAATCCAAAATCCTGAGAAAATAATTTACACAACTAGAATTCCAAAATTGGGTTTTGTATTGAGTTCAAGCTGTCACATTTCTTTAAGAAAACCTACACTGGAGTTACGAACTGGAATATTTGGTTATGAGACAATCATATCAGAGTATGTAGTTTCCTTCTTAACACTTATTTGTATGCTTTTAAGACCTGCTCCTGCCACACTTTATCATAAAAAACAGGAGACAAATGTTAGTACTGCAGCATGTGTGGTCATGGTGAATGTGTTCTAAACTAAATGCTGCCACAGTGGAGTCAACACAATATTTCTAGGGGAGAAGTTCTTCCTGTTAAACTCATGTGAAGGCATTCTTCTCTACTACGGGAACTTGTTTATGTGGCTTCTAGAAGACAGCTGAGATAGTCTTCAGTGAATCTGTTCACTGACATGTTGCTAGTTCCTTTGTGTTTACATGTAAACAGTGTTTAGAAGCATCTTTCCCCAAGCTGTCCTTTTTTTGATGGGCTCTACCTTTTTGTGGCAGTATCAGTTGAATGAGCACTGTTGTACTCTCAACACTAGACATCCTGGTGTGTGGAGCTGCCCTGTGGCTCGGCAGCATTACCTCTGCATTACATGCTTAAGCCTCACCAGCCAGAAGGGCCGTTCACTTCTGCGGCTACTTACGAGTACCTTTGTTTCCTGGAGGCTGTACCCTCCCACCACCTGGGCCTTGGACCTGGATCCATTGAGCTATTATCTATGCTCCCATCTGCCCATCTCTGCTCTGATAGAATCTACTAGGATAATAAAGTAGCTTTTCCCCACAAGGATGTTTTTTAAATAGACATACAGCAATGTAAAATGGTTAAGAGAATGATCCAAACTGTGTCTGATTTTGAATCCTGCCTGAGTTACTTACTAGCTATATAATCTTGAGAAAACTACTCAATCTCTCTGTGCCTTAGTTTTCTTAGATATAAAGCAGTTACTAATCGTGCCCTCATAGGGTAGGTATGAGGATTAAATGAGTGAGTATTTGCAAAACATTTAAAGCAGTGACTGACTTACAGTAAACATTATATAAGCATAAAGTTAACCAAATACTTTCTTTCTAATTATAAAAGTAATACATTAACATTGCAGAAAACTTGGGGAATTCAGAAATGTTATTACTTAGTAAGAGTTGGAATAAGTAAGTGCGTAGTGAGGATGGCAGTCATGTGTTTCAGGCAGAAAGAACTAAAACTAGAATCTGGTCTTTGAACCCCTAGCCTGGTTGTCTTAATCAGCATAATGATTCTTATTTTTCCAATTTCTAAATCAGTCCTCTGTTATCGACAAAGCAATAAATTGTTATATTTGATGAATGAATCTTCAGAGAACTGGCCTTGAGCCAGTTCTACTACTAACCAGCTCTGTGGTCCTTTGGAGAATTACTTAATATTTGTAAACCTCAGCTTTCCTACCAGTGAAATGGAGTTGGTCTTCCCTGTCTTGCAGGGTTGCTGCAAGGATTTAACAATATGTGTATGTGCAAAGCACTTAGTCCTGTGCCTAGCCCATTTGGTGCTTTTTTTTTCTCTTTCTTTCCTTCTTTTTTCCCTCCCCTCCCCTCCCCTCTTCTTCCCTTTCTTTTCTTTTCTTTCTAACAGGTTCTTGCTTGCATCTTGCCCAGGCTGGATTCAAACTCCTGGGCTCAAGTGATCCTCCTGCCTTAGCCTTCCAAGTAGCTGAGACTGCAGGCATGCACCACTGTGCCTGGCTGCAGTGCTCTTTGAATGTTCTTTTTCCTTAGTTCCTTCCTAGCTCTTCTGACAGTTTTGGAGTTTATATATATATAAGAAGGACCTGGTTGCCTCAGGGAGAGAGGATCCAGCAGAGTTACATGGCTGACCTCAAATCCTCCAAAAGCCGAATTAATAAGTAAACAAGGTGAGCATGTTGGTTCCACTTCACCCATACTTTACACAAAGTCTAGAAGATTTATGGTGTCCATCAGGCTCACATACTGCGACCTTCTGAGATACTTTTCCCTCTCCATTCCCTTTCCTTCTCTCTGCTGGATTTTTTTTTTAACTGTGAAATACACCCTATATACAGAATAGTACAAAAGCATACCTGTATAGTTTGAAGAATAATTATTAACAGTCTTATTAAGAAACAGAATGGTCCATCCATGTACTGCAAAAGACATGATGTTGTTCTTTTTTTCTTAATTTTTTTTTTCTGTATTTATTTTGGCCCTTTTCCAGATCTAGACTGGCAGAGATCTTGTTCTTTTTTATGGCTGCATAGTATTCCATGGTGTATATGTACCACTTTTCTTTATGCATTCTATCATTGATGGGCATCCAGGTTGATTCCATGTCTGCTATTGTGAACAGTGCTGCTGTGAACATTCACATGCATGTGTCTTTGTGGTAGAATGCTTTATATTCCTCTGGGTATATACCCAGTAATGGGATTGCTGGGTTGAATGGTAGTTCTGCTTTTAGCTCTTTGAGGACTTTCCATACTGCTTTCCACAATGGTTGAACTAACTTATACTCTTACAGTGTATAAGCATTCTTTTTTTTCTACAACCTTGCCAGCATCTGTTATTTTTTGACTTATAAGTGGGAGCTAGATGATAAGAACTTAAGAATGCAAAGAAGGAAACAGACACTGGGTTCTTCTTGAGCGAGGAGAGTGGGAAGAGGGAGAGGAGCAAAAAAAATAACTCTTGGTTGCAAGGCTTAATACTTGGGCAATGTAATATGTACAACAAACCCCCATGACACGTGTTTATCTATGTAACAAACGTTCACATGTACCCCTAAACCTAACTTTTTTTTTTTAAAGAGACAGAACGCCAGCCAGGTGCGGAGGCTAATTGCCTCTAATCCCAGCACTTTGGCAGGGCGAGGTGGGCAGATCACTTGAGCCCGGAGTTTGAGGCAAGCCTGGGCAACATAGCAGCACCCCAGCTCTTCAAAAAGTACAAAAATTAGCTGGGCGTGGTGGCATGCACCTGTAGTCCCAGCCCCTTGGAAGACTGAGCTGGAAGGATGCCTTGAGCCCAGGAGGTCAAGGCTGCACTGAGCTGTGATTGTGCCACTGCACTCTAGCCTGGGAGACACAGCAAGACCCTGTCTCCAAGAAAAAAAAAGAAAGAAAGAAAGAAAGAAAGAAAGAAAGAAAGAAAGAAAAGAAACAGAATGTTGCCAGCCCAACCCACTTCTTCACCCGCCCCCCGCCCCCCACCCCACCACTCTAATGAAGTCATCACCAATGGACTTCTAAACTACTCACATATCCTATGTCTAATGGAGGTATGACAGTGGAGACTGAGGTATGCCAGTGGAGACTTATATACCTTATGTCTAAATATTTAAAGTTATTAAATTAAAAAACCATTAAAATATGCTTTCACCCTGACAAACCTTTATAACAAAATTAGAAAATATTTAATGTTATAACATTAAATAATTAAAAGCAAAATATCAAAGATGACATAATTTATTTAATTATTTTATTTTATTTTATTTGAGACAAGGTCTTGCTCTGTCACCGAGGCTGGAGTACAGTGATGCAGTCACAGCTCACTGCCACCTTAACCTCCTGGGCTCCAGTGATCCTCCCACCTCAGCCTCTCAAGTAGTTGGGACTACAGACATGTGCCACCAAATCCAGCTAATTAAAAAAATTTTTAAAAACAGAGATAAGGGTCTTACTTTGTTGTCTAGACTGATCTTGAACTCCAGGGTCTCAAGAGATCCTTTTGTCTTGTCCTCCCAAAATGCTGGGATTTAAGGGGGGAGCCACTGCACCCACCCAACAGAATTCAATTATTTAATATTTCACATGTTTTAGTTTTCTTTTGATAGGGTTGTGATGTTTGGGTGAATAATAAAGTAAATCAAAGACATATATTAAAAATTATTATGTAATTCTATAAAATTAATTATTTACCTTTATTTTAGCAAAATCAGTATGTTACCATAATCAAGATATTTTGGTGTTCTAGTAACAAGGTCTAGTCACAGTAATGATGTAAGGATTAAAAAATAAAATATAATTGGAACCAGTATAAACAAGTGGAATTTGAAATTTAAAACACAATACCGTCCAGGTGAGGTGGCTCACTCCTGTAATCCCAGCACTTTGGGAGGCTGAGGAGGGCAGATCACCTGAGGTCAGGAATTTGAGACCAGCCTGACCAACATGGAGAAACCATATCTCTACTAAAAATAACAAAATAAGTGGGTGTGGTGGCACGTGCCTGTAATCCCGGATGCTCGGGAGGCTGAGGCAGGAGAATCACTAGAACCCGGGAGGCAGAGGTTATGGTGAGCCGAGATCGCACCATTGCACTCCAGCCTGGGCAACAAGAGTGAAACTCCATCCGCCCCCCCCCCCCAAAAAAAAAACCTACAATACCATTTAGATTAGCATCCCTCAAAATAAGGTATACATCCAGCAAAATATGCATAAGAGATATGTAAGTAAAACTATAAAACTCTGATGAAAGAAATAAAAGAACCAAATAAATGGACAGATATTCCATGTTCATGAATAGGATAGGAAGACTCAATATTGTCAAGATGTAAGTTCTTGGGATTCAGTACACTCCCAATCAAAATCCCAGCAAGTTATTTTGTGGGTATTGACAAACTGATTCTAAAGTTTATGTGGTGAGGCAAAGGACCCAGAATAGGTGACATGATGTTGAAGAAGAATAAAGTGAAAGTTTCTACTTCTTCAATATCATTTTCTTTAATATGAAGGCAACTCATCTTCCTCAATATGAAGTCAACTGTAGACTGACAGTGTCCTACTTCAAGACTTACTGTAAAGCTAAAGTAATCAGGACAGTGTGATATTGGTGAAAGAACAGACAAATAGATTGATGGAGCAAAATAGAGAGCCCAGAAATAGACCCAAACAAATATAGTTAACTAATCTTTGACAAAGGAGCAAAGGCAATAGAATGGAGCAAATATCTTCAAAAAATGGTGTTGGAATAACTGGACATCCACATGCAAAAAGAAAATGAATCTAGACACAGACCTTATACTTTTCACAAAAATGAACACAAAATAGATTGTCAACCTAAATATGAAACAAAAAAGTATAAATTTCTGGTCTGTGAAAGATAATGCTAAGAGAATAAGAAGATAAGCCACAGACTGGGAAAATACTTGCAAAAGACACATCTGACAAAGGATTCTTATCTGAAATATACAAGAACTCTTAAAACTGAACAATGAAAAAAGAAATCTGATTTTAAAACATGCCAAATACCCTAACAGAGATCTTATCAAAAATATACAGATGGCAAATAAGCATATGCAATTATGTGCCACATAATATATCATTAGAAAAATGCAAATAAAAATGATGATATTCTACTATGCACTTATTAGAATGGCCAAAATCCAGAGCACTGACAACACCAAGTGCTGGTGAGGATGTGGGGCAACAAGAACTCTCATTCATTGCTGGTGGGAATGCAAAATGGTATAGCCACTTTGGAAGACAGTTTGGCAGCTTCCTACAAAATTAAACACATTCATCGTATGATCCAACTATTGCATTCCTTGGTATTTACCCAAAGGAGTTGAAAATTTATGTTCACACGGAAACCTGCACATGGATGCTTATAGCAAGTTTATTCATAACTGCCAAAACTTTGAAGCAACCAAGATGTCCTTCAATAGATAAATGAATAAATAAACTGTAGTATATCCAGAAATAGAGTACTACTCAGTGCTAAAAAGGAATGAGGTATCAAGTTATGAAAGGATATGGAGGAACCTTTATATTTTTATTTTTTTAGAGACAGGGTCTTAATCTGTCATCCAGGCTGGAATGCAATTGCACAATCATGGCTCACTGTTGCCTTGACCTCCTGGGCTTGAGCCGTCTTTCTTCCTCAGCCTCCCAAGTAGCTGGGACTACAGGAGCATGTCATCACACCTGGCTAATTTTTTTTTTTTTTTTGAGAGATTGGGTCTTACAATGTTGCCCAGGCTGGTCTTGAACTCCTGGGCTCAAGTGATCCTCCTGCCTCAGCCTTCTGAAGTGCTAGGATTACAAGTGTGAGCCACTATGCCTGGCTTTTAAAAAAATATTTTATTTTTCTTTTAGAGACAAGGCCTTGCTCTGTTGCCCAGGCTGGAGTGTAATGATGCAATCATAGCTCACTGCAGCTTCAAGATCCTGGGCTCGAGTGGGAGACTAGCTAATTTTTTTTTTTTTAATTTTTGTAGAAACAGAGTCTTGCTATATGGCCCATGCTATGGAGCAACCTTAAATGCATATTTCTAAGCCAGTCTGAAAGGTTATATACCATGTGATTTCAACCATAAGACATACTGGAAATGGCAAAGCTATGGCAACAATAAAAAGATGAATTATCAGGGAGTTGGTCAGGAGAGAATGAATAGGCGGAGTACAGAAGATTTTTAGGGCGGTGAAATGACTCTGTTTGACACAGTAATGGAAGACACATGTTATTATATATTTGTCTAAATCGATAGACTGTGTAATGCTAAGAGTGAACCTTAATATAAACTATGAACTTTGGGGCTGGGTATGGTGACTCACGCCTGTAATCACAACACTTTGGGAGGTCAAGATGGGAGGATCACTTGAGGCCAGGAGTTCAAAACCAGCCTGGTCAGCATTGTGAGGCCCTGTCACTACAAAAATAAATAAATAAACCATGGACTTTGGATTATAATGATGTGCCAATGTAGGTTCATCATTTGTAACTAATGTACCACTGTAGTGGGGGATGTTTCTACTAGAGGAGGCAATGCATGTGTGGGGGCAGGAGGTATATGGGAAATCTGTTTACCTTCCTCTAAATTTTACTGTGAATCCAAAACTTCTCTTTAAAAATAGAATTATATATACATATATATGTACGTGTGTGTGTATATATATATACGTATATATATACGTGTATATATATGTATATATATACACGTATATATATGTATATGTGTATATATATACGTATATATATGTACATGTATATATACATATATATATACACACATATATATATAATTATATTTGAGGTAAAATATTTGAATGATTTTTACCAAAGATGTAAATTAAAACAAATGTAAAAATAAAAAACAAAACACATACTGTCTGATTCTATTTGTATAAATGTCTAGAAAATGCAAACTAACTTATAATGGCAAACTGCTCTATAGATCAGCAGTTACCTGGGGAGGGGCTGCAGGGAGGAATTGCAGTGATGTATAATAAAACTTTTGAGATAATATATTCATTATCTGGCCGGGCGCGGTGGCTCATGCCTGTAGTCCCAGCACTTTGGGAGGCCGAGGTGGGCGGAGCACGAGGTCAAGAGATTGAGACCATCCTGGCCAACCTGGTGAAACCCCATCTCTACTAAAAATACAAAAATTAGCTGGGTGTGGTGGTGCACGCCTGCAGTCCCAGCTACTCGGGAGGCTGAGCAGGAAAATTGCTTGAGCCCAGGAGGCAGAGGTTGCAGTGAGCCGAGACTGTGCCACTGTACTCCAGCCTGGCACCTGGTGACAGAGCGAGACTCTGTCTCAAATAAATAAATAAATTCATTATCTTGATTGTAGTGATATTGACACAGGTACATCCATGTGTCAAGATTTCTCATTGAATACTTTATGTACAGTTTATTGCATAACAATTATTCTGTAAGGCTGTAAAAGTCATAAAAATTTGTTTGTTTTAAAAACATTGTTTCTTTTTTTCTGAGACAGGGTCTCCCTCTATCACCTAGACCGGAGTGCTGATTGCAGCCTCTACCTTCTAGGCTCAAGTGATCCTCCAGCCTCAACTTCCTAAGTAGCTGGTACCACAAGTGCATGCCACCACATCCAGCTGATTTTTAAATTATTTTTTGTAGAAATAGGGTCTTGCCATGGTACCTAGGCCGATCTTGAACTTCTGGGCTCAAGTAGTCCTTCCATCTTGGCCTCCCAAAGTGCTGGGATTACAGGTATGAGCCACTGCACCTGGCCATCTTAATAACGTTTAATATTTAAAAGAAAAATAAGGGCCAGGCACTGTGGCTCACATCTGTAATCCCAGCATGAGACCAGCCTGGGCAACATGGCAAGACCCCATCCCTACAAAAAACTTAAAAATTAGCTGGGCATGATGGTGGCCTGTAGTACTCAAGAGGCTACAGCTGGAGGATCACTTGAGCTTAGCAGGTTGAGGCTGCAGTAAGCCATGTTTGCATCACTGCATTCCAGCTTAGGTGACAGAGCAAGACCGTGTCTCAAAATAAATAGATAATAGATGTGTTTTTAAAAGAATGTTATTAAGTAAAAAAGTAAGCCAAAACAATTTAGTGGGGAAAGAATAGTTTTTCCAACAAATGGTGCTGGAACAACTGCGTAGCCACATGAAAAAGAATGAAGTTAGATCCACTACCTCATACCATATAAAAAAATTAACTCAAAATGGATTAAAGACCTAAGTATAAGCTGAGGCAGGAAGATTACTTGAGGCCTGGAGTTCAAGATCAGCCTGGGTAACATATGGAGACCTCCATCTCTTAAAAAAAAAAAAAAAAAAAGATACAGTACCTGTATTCCTAGCTACTCAGAAGCCTGAGGCCAGAGAATCGCTTGAGCCCAGGAGTTAGAGGCTGCAGTGAGCCATGATTGCACCACTGTACTCCAGTCTGGGTGATAAGAGTGAGAATTTGTCTCCGCCACCCCTCCTTCACAAAGTGTAAAGATATAAATGTTTGTGGCCTTGGATTAGGCAATGGTTTCTTAGATATAACATTAAAAGTACAAACAACAACAAAATAGATAAATTGGACTTCATCAAAATTAAAACCTCTGTGCTTCAAAGGGCACAACAAAAAAGTGAGAAGAGAATCCACACAATGGGAGATAATTTTTTGCAAATCATGTATTTTATAGGACTGGTGTCCAGAATATATAAAGAACTCTTGCAACTCAACAATAAAAAGACAAGTAACACAATTTTAAAATGTGCAAAGGAGTTGAGTAGACATTTCTTCAAAGAAGATATATAAATGGCCAATGAGCATATGAAAATGTGCTCAACTTCATTAGTCATTAGAGAAATACAAGTAGAAGTCATGAGATACTGTTTCACACCCACTAGGATGGCTAAAATAAAAAAAGATGAACAACAACGAATGTTGGTGAGGATGTGGAGAAATCAGAACCCTCATACACTTCAGATGGGAATGTAAAATGGTGCAGACACTGGAAAATCGGCTGTTCCTCAAAGATTTACCATATGACACAGCAATTCTACTTTTAGGTGTATATCCAAGAGAATTATAAAGACATATGTGCAGAAAACCTTCTACACAGATGGTCTAGTAGTATTCCAATCCACATGCCCATCAGTGGATGAATGGATAAGGAAAATGTGGTATATCAATAAATGAAATATTATTTAGCCACAAAAAGCAATGAAGTACTGATACACGATCCAATATGGATGTACCTTGAAAACATTATACTAAATGAAAGAAACCAGACACAAAAGGCCACATAGTACACAAGTACATTTGTATAAAATGTCCAGAATTAACAATTCCATAAAGACAGAAAGTAGATTAGTAGTTGCCAAGAGCTGAAGGGAAGGAGGAGTGGGAGTGACTGCTAATGGGTACAGGGTTTCTTTTTGGGGTGAGAAAAGTATTCTGGAATTACATAATGGTGATAGGTGTATAACTTTGTGAATATACTAAGACACACTGAATTGTATATTTTAGAAGGTTGAATTTTATGGTATGTGAATTATATCTCGTTAAAATAATTACATGAGAGAAAACATCACAGGCAAAATACAGAATATAATTCAATAATTTTAATTTATAAATATAAAGTATTTGTAACCAAATTTGATTTATTTTAAAAATGTAAGTCTTATTAAATAATTTCATTAAATCCAAGCTGTTCTAGCACTCAGTGTTTATCAATTTGCAATACATAAACAATATCGTATTTTGAGAATAATGTGGTCAATACTGTAAAATGTTTCTCTTCATGTACAGTGGCTGTGAGTACCATATTAATTAGTATAACTAGAACTATGAATTGGAACAGGAAGAAAAGCAAGAAAATGAACACTCAGCACTGCTTGGAAGTAAAACCTCATTATGCAAGAATTCATTGCATTCATGCTCTCTCAGGGGGAGGATTTGATAAATTAATATTTTACTTACCTAAGAGCTTCTGCTGCTCAAATCCTCTGCACACACTAACGCGGTGTCAGTCTTTGAGTTTGGCAGTGGCACAGGCACAACTTTATGGCAGTTAGATGAATTGCCTTTTTGTTTTGCGGACATAGAACAACAGATGTGGAGATGTACTTCTCTGGGGCCAGCACAAATGCAACGGTTTGGGTCTGTGAGTCTCATTATGTCAGTGCTGAGTGTCCCTGTGTTCTTTGATTTGTTTGAAAGTGTGTATTTGCGATTGGCAGGGGTTTCCCTTATGTGACTCTAAAGGATTGTTGCTGATCACATCACTCCCATCCTTAGGCCTTATTGATCGTCAGTCTACTTTCCCACTGCTATACTTTAAATAGATGCCTGTTATTTAAATTTCATTTTGAGATTAAACAGAATGGCAGAGACAATTTTGAGACAAATCTTTCTTCCATGCTATGGTAGGAAGATCAAGATTTCTAGGACACAGTAGAATGGAGTAAAAGATGAATGGTCTTGGTATCCTATTTTTCTTCTAAGCTGTTTTTTCTCTCTCATTATTCATCGTCTATCTCAATTTGTCCTAATGAAGTCTTTTACATAAAAGAGGATCCAGATCCCACATCCACTGTCAAGGAGGACTGTAAGTGAGAGGATTGGCTTGCAACTAAGCCTGTGTATGCAGCTTATGGTTTATCTTGACACATTTAATGTCCTTATCTCTTAACTTCTTGCTATTCAATAGTAAGTAACTCCCCGGCAGAATTACTTGTGGCTAGAGAATGCTGTTATTAGAGCATTTTTGTTTAATTGGTACTAAGAACAGAAGGTGTCACCTATTTGACTGGGCAACAATTATAAGCAAGGAGGCATTTGATTCATCAAGATAGAAATCTGCCTGTTAGGTGGAAACTTGTCTGTGTGGGTTGATATGTTTTTAGAATATTAAGGCTTGTTTGTGCATGACAGCTTTAGAAGGGGTACTCCAAATGTCTCCAAAGTTTTGCTGTAGCTCTTTATAGAAGTTGGGCTGTTCCTGGTGGACAGTGTGTAACAATTAACAACCCTTGATCCAGACTGGGTTCCCTTCTTCCATTCTGTGTCTGTGTGGCTTTGGGCAAGTTGTTTAACCAACCACTTTTTTGCCTCAGTTTCTTCATCGGAACAAGGAGAATAAGAATACTTCAATTAGGCTAGGCATGGTGGCTCATGCCTGTAATCCCAGCCTTTGGGAAGCTAAGGTGGATGGATCACCTGAGGTCAGAAGTTTGAGACCAGCCTGGCCAACGTGGTGAAACCCTGTCTCCACTAAAAATACAAAAATTAGCTGGGCGTGGTGATGGGCGCCTGTAGTCCCAGCTACTTGGGAGGCTGAGGCAGGAGAATTGCTTGAACCCAGGAGGCGGAGGTCGCAGTGAACAAAGTTTGCAGTGAGCCAAGATTGCACCACTGAACTTCAGCCTGGACAACAGAGTGACACTTCATCTCAAAAAACAAAAACAAACAAACAAAAAACGCATACACAAAACAAACAAACAAAAACCAATACCTCAATCAGAATTGTTGTGAGGATTAAATGATGTCAAATAGGAATAATGCATATAAAGCACTTAAACAGTGCCTGTCACATATTAAGTACTTAATGAAGTTACTTAGCATAAAATGAAGGAAAATGTATACAAATGTTCTATGTTGGGCTACAGAGGGGATGACAGTTTGAGATAAACTGGAAATTTTACCTTGGAATTTGTCCTGGACCTCCCTAAATTACTTGTATTCAGATAGACCTCTTTAAATGGGAATAAACAGTTCTTTCTTCCCTCTTGAACAGGAGGAGTATATAGTAGCTCTCTAGAATGACTTACTCTTTGTTACTTTGAGCTCTGAAAGGTATTTCTTTTGGCTTTTTAAAACAACACATGCTGTTCTTAAGTGTTAAATAGCAAGATGAAGTGTTATGATTTCAAATCACTTTAAAAATTTTCAAAATCTTGCAAAGGAGTTTTTTTTTTTTTTGAAATAATTGTTTTCCTTTACTTACGATGACCTTTTATTGGTTGTCCTTGGTAGAATTGATACTGCTTGACAAAGCAGCCTATTAAGTCAGGAGCCTTCTCCAGTTTCCTCTGTAGCTATTGTCATAGCCTTCACACTACAGATATTCTCATTGATAAATGAAAGATGTCTTTTTGCTTTCAAGTATTCTGGCAAATTAGTAATTCAACTATGATTCTAGGTCAGACAAAACCAGTTATGAACATAAGACCTTTTTTATCTTCTCCCTGGTCCCCCCACCACCCACCCTAATCAGGAGAAACTATGCTCTGAACTGGTTTAAAGAACCTGCTTCTTTCTTTGATACCTGATCTACAGATCCAATCTATTCCCAGGAATTTTGTTGAGAATTCTCAAATCCTCAGCAAGGCTATGGCACTGTCATGACTCTCCTGTTCCCGGTAGTATCATTCTCAGTGTACGCTATTTGCTAGGTAGTTTTGTGAAGTCTTTTCATCATAATGGATCATATGATTTTTAAAAGCAGGAACTTGGTCATATGCCCAGATTAATTTCAACAAAGTTGGTATGTTTTCTTCCTAAAATTAATTTTTTATGATTATCAAAGTTTTATATGCATACAGTATATAATATCAGATTTCTATAAGGCTTATAATAAAGCATATCTATCATTCCTTTGCCCTACTCCCCTCTCATACTGGGCACCTTACTCCAAAATCAACTGCTTTCAACTCTTTTAGCTATTTCTTATGGTTATCTTCATATTTCAAAACAGCATGCTTATATGGCTGTATTTTGAATTTTCAAACTTAGATTTTTTTCTATAGACTTCCTTATGGAAGATGAATATTTAGCTCATTTTGTACTACTTTTCTCATTTCTTAATGTAGGCTATGTTAAAATTTTTGGTTAAATCAATTAAAAGGCAGTATAGTATAGTGGCTTAAGAGTGAGGGTGCTGACCTCAAATTCCAGCCTCACCACCACTACTTTGGGTGACTTTGAGCAAGCTTTAAAACCTTAGTACCTCAGTTTTGTCAACTGAGTAGGTACCTCATAGAATTGCTGTGGATATTAAGTGACTTAATCCTATGGGCTGAATTTGTCTCCCAAAGTTCATTTGTTGGACACTTAATCCCCAATGCAAGTATTGAGAAGTGGGACCTTTCAGAGGTGAATAGGTTATGAAGACTCTGCTTTTATGAATGGATTAATGCCATTGTTGCAGTAGTGGGTTCCTTATAAAAGGAAGAGTTTAATCCCAGCACTTTGGGAGGCCGAGGTGGGCATATCACAAGGTCAAGAGATCGAGACCATCCTGGCCAACATGGTGAAACCCCATCTCTACTAAAAATACAAAAATATTAGCTGGTCATGGTGGTGCGCACCTGTAGTCCCAGCTACTCAGGAGGCTGAGGCAGGAGAATTGCTTGAACCCAGGAGGGGGAGGTTGCAGTGAGCCAAGATCACGCCACTGCACTCCAGCTTGGCGCCTGGCGACAAAGCAAGACTCCATCTCCAAAAAAAATTTTAAAAAAGGAAGAGTTTGACTCCCTTTCCTTGCCACCTCATGAATGTGATGGCCTTAGCCATGTAATGCAGTAGGAAGGCCCTTACCAGATGCTGTCTCCTTGATCTTGGACTTCTGAGCCTCCAGAGCTATAAGAAATAAAAGTTTTTTTCTTTATAAATTACCCAGTCTCTGGTATTCTGTTATGGCAGCAAAAAACAGACTAAGACACTTAATATATATGGAGCATCTATACTATCTGGCACGTCGTACATTTTAAATTCCAGATTTCAGTATCACCAATATCATCATCATCATCATCATCATCATCATCATCTGTGGCTGACTTCCCTGTGCATTTAAAGGATGAGGGCTGGTGTAGCAGTTATTAATACAAATGAGCTATTTGGCTGTAAACCTCTCCTATAGGCTTTGCCATAAACTTATATCTTGGATAATCAGAGAATTTGGACCTCCTAATGACAGGCCACTACTAAAGACAAGAAAAACCCAGAGGGAGCTGACTGAGCATGCTCAGTTCTTTTACCAAAGGCATCAGTCAGACAGATTCTCTTTCCCAGGAGTAGACACTGAGGGGGTGGAAACAGGCTCTGCGTTGACTCCACTGGGAAGTCCCTGAATGGATAGCAGCCAGGGAATTGAGTTTCCCTGTGGCGAGTCTCTACTTGCACAATATTAGGACAGCTGTTTATTAATTTGTTCTGTGGGTGCATATTTTTGATCTCCACAACATAATTACTTACTCACTGTGTTGCTTTTTGAAATTTATAAGATCTAAATGTGCAAATGTAGGGTATGCTCTCAGGAAAATTATATATCTGTTACATTTCTTCACTCCTTTTAGGCCACTTCCATCCATCAGGTGATCTTTAGTAGCATACATACTCAGCAAGAATTAAAGGTCATTTCTGGCTTGTTTTTCCCAAAGAATAATTTGTTCAAAACACAGAAATTTGGAAAGTACCCCATTATGAGAAAGTTTTGAAAGAGGATTTAATGTAAAGTAACTATTTTTTCCTCTAAGGAATAATTTTGGGAAAATAAATTTGCCTTATATTCAGGCATATTGAGTAAGTTGCTTTCATTTTCAAACAAATTCATCACCTTTTCCTTTCCCCATTCCCCAAACCTGTTCATTTTCTTCATGCTTAAACTCAGCATTTGTCTTCCCCTCACTTTACTACCTAGCTAAATCTCTTAAGAGCCAATCTATTGCCACTCACTTCATCTTTTTTAATCTAATGGATCGATCATAAGTTCTCTTGATTCCATCACTCACATCTCTCAAATCTGTGTCCTTGGATACCATGCCACTTCTGATTTCAGACAATTGTCATTTGTCACTTGCAGCAGCCTTCCAGCTGCCTTCCTCCCAATCTCCCCATGAGCATTCTGTTCTTCAAACTGTTGCCAGAGAGGAGTTTCTAAAATCCCATTTAATCATGTAATTCCCAGGTTTTAAAAACCCACTATTGACTCTCTAACATTTAAATAATAAAGTCTGTGTTTCTTGCGATGACTGACTTGGGTTTGCTGTGATTCTGGCTGCATCCTTAGGGAATCACTTGCAGATATTAATTTTGCTTGTGCTGTTCCCTTTACATGGAATGTTCCTGCCTCTTTCCCTCATCCCTTGCCTGATGAAAGCCTGTTCATTCTTCATTTCACTTTTGGTGTTACCCTGAGGAAAGAGTGGTTACCTTTTCACTGCCCTTCTGGGCTGGATACCCCTCCTAAGTTGTCCCACAACACACAGTACACACCTTGGTCAGTTATCACACTGCTCGTTGTTCTGCCCTTGCTGTTTGTATTTCTCGAATATGAGTTTCTTGAGATTAGGGACTTAGGGACTTGAGATCTCCATTGCCCAGCAGAGCAGGACTTGTTTCCACTCCCTCAGTGACTACTCCTGGGGAAGAGAACCTACAAATAAATGTGTATTGCATGAATAAAGCTATATATCCTCATCCTGTTCATACTTATCCATTTAATTTCTGAACTCTAAATGCTGTATTTTTCTTCATTAAATTTGGTTTTATTGGTTTCAGCTTCCTCTTTATATGGATTTTGAGTTCTAATTTTGTCAACCAGCATATCAACAGTTCTTTCTAGCTTTTAGTCACCTGGTAGAATGGCAGCTCCATGAAGACAGGGATTAGTGTCTTTTGTTCACCACTGTCTTTTCAGCATCTAGAATAGTGCTGGCACATATATTATAGGTACTCGAAAAGTATTTGTTGAATGAATGAAGGCATCACATACAAATTTGATAAATAAAACTTAGATTTTCTTTCAAATATTAATCCTTAGCTCTACTCTGTTCAATATTTTTATTAGAGATAACCATAAAATATCTTCCTTGTCACATAAGAGTTCTGTGAATCTTACAAAACAAGGCTATACTGAGAAATTCAAGGAACGTCTTAATGAATCAGGGTTATTTCATTGTGAGCGAGTATAGAAATGGTTGATAGTATGCTGTCAGTAGTTTTATTTTATGTGTAAGTCCTCTTCTCTGGTTTCCCAGAACATGCTGCTGGAGTAAGAGAGGAATGCCTTATTGAGGACAGAGGGGATAGATTTGGATACAGCCTTCTCTGAGAAAGGTAGAGGGGTCAACTATTACATATCCAGCTGTAACTTCCCTTTCAAAGACTGAATGTTCTCATTCAATCATTTGATACTTTTTGTGCGTCTACTACAAGGTGAAGAATAGAAGAGGGAAATGCACATATAAGGCATGCTGGCAGCATTTAAAAAACCCAGATTTGGGGAGACAAGGTGTGTGTGTATATATGTGCATGTGTGTGCATTTAAAAAGAGTTCACAGGGTAAAGAACCTTGGATTAGTAACAGTGAGTGGCGCTGGTGGTAAGTGCTGGAGAAGCTCAAGGGAAAGAGAGTGCTGAGAGCCAATAGGGTGGAACATTTTTGGAAGATCTGGGTTCTGATGTATTCCTCCATAGAAAGGTATTTTAAATAGCTTTTTTTCTGTCCTTATTCTGTTGAGCATTATTAAATTGTTCTCCCATCTTTAGAAGGTTCCCTAGCTCAGGTGCACTAACAAGAAATTATAAAAGCAGCATGGCCAGGCATAGTGGCTCCTGCCTGTAATCCCAGCACTTTGGGAGGCCAGGGTTGGAGGATTGCTTGAGCTCAGGAGTTTGAGACCAACCTGGGCAACATGGTGAAACCCCGCGTCTACAAAAAATACACAACTTAGCTGGGAGCAGTGGCATGTGCCTCTAGCCCCAGCTACGCAGGAAGTTAAGGAGGGAGATTGGCTTGAGCCTAGGAGGTGGAGGTTGCAGTAACCTGAGATTGCACCACTACCCTCCAGCCTGGGCAACAGAGCAATAAATAAATAAATACAAACAATAAAAGCAGTGTGGTTGCTTATAAGGAGTGATGGAATAGACAGAGCAGGTCTTTGGGCTAGTCAGATAAGGCTAGAGGTATAAATCTAGAAGCTTCCATTTAAATAGTAGGGAGCCCTTAGGCAAATCACTTAACCTCTGAGCTTTGCCTGTTTCACCTGGGGTTGCTTCAAAGATTGAATGAAACTGTATATCTAAAGTGCCCCTACACATTATCTGCCATGTGGCAGGTTCTCAAGAAATGTTAGTTTTCCTTTCTCCTGACAAAGATAAAATGCTTGCTTTGAGTATATTTTTAGGCTTCCTGATCATTAATGGTTATGATTTTAAATCTTGGTCCAGCCACCACCCATATGGTTCCTGCAGTTAACAAAAGAGGCAGAGGTTCACCATTGGGGGAAAGGAGGTATACAGAAATGGGTGTAGAGAAAATAGATGTTTGAAGGAGATCTAATTAGGAAAGTATTTTTCCTGATGGTCCAGAATTTAAAATTACATCATAGAATCTTATGAGAAAATGATAATGTTCAGGTTAAGAACAGTTTATTATTTCCTCTCTATTTTGGAGAACATTTTTCAATATCTTATATAAGAACATAGTAAAAAATTTTCTTCTTAATGAGTTTCCCACTATAGGCCATTAATCCTGCTATTATTTCAAAGATTAAACAACTATAATAATAATAGGATTATATGTGCATTAATTTATATTACTTCATTCCACAAAGGATTTGAGGTCGTTTTTAGAAGCATAAAACAATAGACAAATAAAATGGTAGGATAGGAGTAGAAAGTAAATTTCAGTAACCATGGAAAATATAACATAGTATGTGTTGTTAGGACTGGGGGAATACAAACACATAACCAATCAGGGCCTATATAGTTGTTATAACGCAATAGCAAATTTGACTCTAGCAAATTTGGCAAATTTGACTCTAAGCTTCTGGAAAGCAACATGAAAAGGGAAGCATGATGGATGTGGTTAAATAAGACACAATTTACTTTTTACTTTACTCAAGGAAGCAAGTGTTTTTTGCCCCTTTGTTTCTTATAGGAAGCACTGAATAATGAACTAATGTTGGCACCGGCTGTATAGTGGATGTAATAAAGGATTTTATCAGGCAGTTTCTTTAAGCATCTCTTGATGAAAGATGAGGCTGTGACATCAAGAGACAATTCTGAGGCCGGGCACGGTGCCTCATACCTGTAATCCCAGCACTTTGGGAGGCCAAGGTGGGCAGATCACTTGAAGTCAAAAGTTAGAGACCAGCCTGGCCAACATGGAAACCCTGTCTCTACTAAAAATACAAAAATTAGCTGGCCATGGTGGCAGTGCCTGTAATCTCAGCTACTTGGGAGGCTGAGGCAGAAGAATTGCATGAACCCAGGAGGTAGAGGTTGCAGTGAACTGAAATCACACTACTGCACTCCAGCTTGGGTGACAGAACAAGATTCCGTCTCAAAAGAAAAAAAAAATAATTCTGAAAGTAGTAAGTGGTTCTACCAGGGGCCAGGATGATCACATCTGGGTTATAGATTCTATGTCTGGCCTCATCTAATGCCTTTTTTTTTTTGAGACAGGGTCTTGCCCTGCCCTGTCACCCAGGTTGGAGTGCAGTGTCTTGATCATGGTGCACTGCAGCCTTGACCTCCCAGCTCAGCCTTCCGAGTAGCTGGGACAACAGGTGCGTGCCACCATGCCTGGCTAATTAAAAAAAAAATTTTTTTTTGTAAAGACAGCATCTCCTTATATTGCCCAGGCTTGTCTCAAACTCCTGGCCATAACCAATTCTCCAGTCTTGACCTCCCAAAGTGTTGGGATTACAGACGTGAGCCACCATGCCTGGCTCAAAAAAAACATAATAATATGGTTATTTGAAGAAGTGATTTCCTCTCAAAACATAAATTCATTTCTTCTTTTACTTTTGTAACTTTCTGAGGTGAAAAGTAGAAGATTCCCAGATTTTTCATTGTTGTAATGGAAGATTTTAGACAAGCAAGAAAGGAGCTAGAATAAACCATGTGATAATGAATTAGAGCTGGAGGTGTATGTAAGTATGCTTAGCGTGAATTTATGTTTAGCTTAATATAGATACTGATGGTTACACATTACAAATATTTATAGATATGCATAGATAGGTTGGTACATGCACATGTATTTCCTAGCCCCATTGGCTAAGAGGGCCCAGAAGCCATGTCATCCCTGTAGCAACAAGCACACCTAGCACCCATTTATCTTGGTTTGTAATACTATTCTTCAGTAAAAGCAACCAGGGCTCCTTGAAGAAAGGCCTCATGAAAATATGTAAGATTAGCCTGGAGCATCTTATATATCAGAAAGCAAGAGAGTACTCTAAAACTAAAAACAATAAAACTGTTCCTCAATAATGGGAGTATGTCAAAGGGTCACAGGAGCCGTGTGAAAGAGTTCTCAATAGCCAACAAAATGAAGAAGTATTTGAATTTAAATCAAAGTATAAAATAAATATCTTTGAGTCCATACTGATATAAACAAGTGATTGAATAAATAAATAAATGTGGGAGTCTAGACAAATCTCCCATGCAGAAGAATTCCAAATAATTTATGTAGGTAAATACTTCACTGTCAAAGAGGCAGAGCATACTTAATTCCCCACTCCTTTAAGTGTGGGCTGTTCTTAGTGACTTACTTCCAGGAGTGCAGTGTAAACAGGGAGAAGAAGACAACTTCACAGTGGAGGAATCTGGCAAACTATCCCACCCAGATGATGAAGGTTTACATTGCAAGCTCTAAGCAATGTTGATACTGCACTGTGTTCTCTGGATCTAATGGGATGAAATGGCACTTTGTGTAGTTGTGCTTCCAGAAAAACCTCATAGCCTTAGACTAATCATGGGAAGAACATCAGACAAATCTTAATTGAGGGGCATGCTATGTAATACCTGGAAAGTACTCCTCAATGCTGTCAAGGTTGTCTGAAACAAGGAAAGTCTGGCAAACTGTCACAGTCAAGAGGAGTCTAAGAAGACACGATGACTAAATGCAATGTGGTATCCTGGATGGGGTCTTGGAATAGAAAAAGGATATTAGTTAAAACTGAATAAGGTATAGACGTTTGTTAGTAATAATGTATCAATATTCATTAATTGTGACAAATGTAACATACTGTTGTAAGACATTAATAATGGAGGAAACTGGATGTGAGGTATATGGGTACTCTCTGTACTGTCTTCACAATTCTTAGGCAAATCTGAAACTATTCTAAAA
Source organism: Cacajao melanocephalus (assembly GCA_963573385.1). NCBI lineage: Eukaryota > Metazoa > Chordata > Mammalia > Primates > Pitheciidae > Cacajao > Cacajao melanocephalus. The sequence continues at coordinate 8,829 of CAUYLG010053933.1, read as the reverse complement.
TGAAAGTTTATTTTTTAAAAGGTAGGAAAGGCTCACATTTTGATTGTACTATTAAGATAAAACTTGGTGTTTTTATCTGAGAATGAGGTTTCCAAGAATTGAAGATACAAGTTAGCTAAGTAGTCAGTAGTGGTGAAACCATGGAATATAACTTCAGACTACTTGTGGTTTTAAGGCAGATCTATGCCACAGAGAGTATGAGAACTATGATCCTTCCTACAATGCTATATCTGACTCAAAAGAAAGAAAAATAACTGTGGTCTTAGTTGCCGATGTTGACTAATAGCCAAAAAAAAAGATAACTGTCTTATTTGAAAGCACCATGAAATACTATCAGTATGCAGAAATGAGAGGAGATAACAGAGAGCTGTTCTATTGTATTTTTATTTGAGGTTTTAAAAGAACTGTTAATAATATAATGTGAGGAGAAGTTTTAATTTCAGAGGAATGGGATGTTTGGATTTTAAGATTTAATTTTGCAAAATATAGTCTGTCATTTTAAAAGTGAACTTTATAATGAAAAGAGTTTGAAATTGTTTTCTGTATTATTATTTATTTGTAAAATTTACTTTTTTGCCATGACAATTACATGGCACATTTTCCCTATTTTTAGCTTTTTTTTTTGGTAAAGTGATTTTACCTCTTCTAGATCAGCAGTCCCCAAACTTTTTGGCACTAGGGACTGGTTTCATGGAGGAAAACTTTTTGACGAATGGGGTGGGGGATAGTTTCAGGATAAAACTGTTCTACCTCAGATCATCAGGCATTAGAGTCTCATAAGGAGTGTGCAACCTAGATCCCTTGCATGCACAGTTCACAATAGGGTTTGTGCTCCTATGAGAATCCAATGCTGCAGTTGATCTGACAGGAGGTGGAGCTCAGGTGGTAATGCTCACTCAACTGCCACTCACCTCCTGCTGTGTGACCTGGTCCCTAACAGGCTCAGGGGTTGGGGACTCCTGCTCTAGATAACCTTTTGAAGATCTTCAAATTAACTTTAGTACTTTTTTGTATTATTCAATATTTTAAACAAACAAAAATTTAGAGAATAACAAAACAAATGTATTTTCTGCATATCCACTACTCTTTACTCAGATCCTAACATTCTCATTTTTGAAAAGATGTAAGCCGGGCATGGTGGCTCATGTCTGTAATGTCAGTACTTTGGAAGGCCAAGGCGGGCAGATCACTTGAATCCAGGAGTTAGAGACCAGCCTGGGCTATAAGGCAAAACCCTGTCTCTTCAAAAATTAGCCAGGTGTTATGGCATGCACCTGTAGTTCCAGGTACTCAGAAGCCTGAGGTGGGAGGATCAGTTGACCAGAGGCTATAGTGAGCTGTGATCCTGCTACTGCACTCTAGCCTGGTAACAAAGCAAGACCCTGACTCAAAAAAAAAAAAATGTAAACATTACAGGCGAAGCTGTGGTCCCCTGTGTATCCTTCTTCATTCCTAATCCCCTTCATGCACACTTTCCCACAGGTAATTACTATCCCAAATTTGCTTTAATTATTCCCATCATGTTTTATGCTATGACTACAAATGTGTGAATCTATATTCCATTGTACGTTATGCCAATATTTTTAATTCACGTTACTACTGATGGGCAATTTACGTTGTTTCCAGATTTTTACTATTACAGATGCTTCTGTGAACATTGTTACTCATTTCTCCTTGTGCACATGTGCAAAATTTCTCTGGAGTACACACCTGGGAGTGAAATTGCTAGAATCTGGGGCATGTACATGTTGTTGTATTTATCAGTAGTTAACTCTTATTTATTGCTGTGTATTCCATTACACATATATATCATAATTTGTTTATCTAATCACTTATTTGTAGACATTTGGGTTCTTTCTGTTTTTTTGACTATTAGAAATAAAGCAGCTGTAAACATTTGGATATAAGTTTTTGTATAGGCATATGCTTTGGTTTCTCTTAGGCAAATGCCTAGAAATGGAGGAATAGCTGGGTCATATGGTAGGCTTATGTTTAACTTTTTAAGAAATTCCTGAACTGTTTTCCAAAGTGTTTGGACTATTTTATATTCCCAGTATCAGTATGTGAGAGTTCTAGTTGCTGTACATCCTCACCAACACTTGGTATGATTAGTCCTTTTTAGACATCCTGTGGTGTGTGTGGTTTTTCATTGTTTTAATTGACAGTTCCCTGATGACTAAAGACATTGGGTGCCATATGCATATTTTCCATTTATATATCTTTTTTGTAAAGTTCAAATCTTTAAAATTGAGTTGGTTGGTTTTTATTGAGTTTTGAGAATTCTATATGCAATTTGCATACAAGTTATTTACTAGATATGTAATTTGCAAATCTTCTCTCTGTGGATTGTCTTTTTATTCTCTTAGCAGTGCCTTTCAAAGAGAAATTCTTAGTTTTGATGAAATTTAGTTTATCAACAGTTTCTTGTATAGGCATTTAGGTTTTTGATATGTCTAAGAAATCTTTGCCTAAACAAAGATCACAAAGATTTTCTCCAATATTATTTTTTTCTTCTCCTTCTCCATCTTCTTTAGACATGGTCTCACTCTGTTACCCAAGCTGGAGTGCAATGGTGCAATCTTGGCTCACTGCAATCTCCATCTCCTGGGTTCAAGTAATTTTTGTGCCTCAGCCTCCTGAGTAGCTAGGATTACCAGCGTGTGCCACTATGCTCAGCTAATTTGTGTGTGTGTGTGTGTGTGTGTGTGTGTGTGCATGTGTTTAGTAGACACAGGGTTTCATCACGTTGGCAAGGCTGGTCTTGAACTTCTGACCTCAGGTGATCTGCCCACCTCGGCCTCCCAAAGTGCTGATGACGCAGGACTTTTCTCAGCTACTTTGCCAACCAGGGACTTGCTCAGCCATGGGCCTGCCTCTGGCCCCCACCCACTTGGCCCAACTGTGCTATAGCTTGTACCATGTTTAGTGGTTCCCAAGTTCTTATCATGCATCTAAAAAGAATGAGGATATGCTGACAGTTTGAAGTGTGAGGATGGGTGGAGAAGAATTTTGTTGAATGATGGAACAGCTCTCAGCAGAGAGGGGATGCAGGGGGTAGTCTCCCACCCCACAGTCAAGTGGTTTCTCTCTCTCTGCATCTGGGCCTGGGGCTTTTTATAGACTCAGAATGGGGAGTATGTATGGATTGGTTTGTGAGTATGCAAAAAAGGTTAAAGTGAAGACAACACTCAAAGGTGGGCATGATAGTGTAGAAAACCAATTAGGAAAGGGTAGATATGTGGCCAGGCATGGTGGTTCATGCCTGTAATCCCAGCACTTTGGGAGACCAAGGCAGGAGGATCACCTGAGGTCAGGAGTTTGACACCAGCCTGACCAACATGGTGAAACCACATCTCTACTAAAACTACAAAAATTAGCCAGGTGTGGTGGCACACACCTGTAGTCCAGGTACTTGGAAGACGGAAGCAGGAGAATTGCTTGAACTTGGAAGGTAGAGGTTGCAGTGAGCTGAGATTGCACCACTGCATTCCTGCCTGGGTGACAGAGTGAGACTCTGTCTCAAAGAAAAAGCAAAGGGTAGGTATGTGTAAAATAGGTGAAGTGGTGGGGATCAATCAGAGAAAAGCATGCCAAACGGGGAGACAGGTTCTCAGTCCAGTCCATGGATTTACCTGGGACTTGTAGCTAGGCTTTAAACTGTCTTTAGTTTGAAGGTTGGGTTTCACTAGGGACCCATCCCTACACCCGATTTGCCTAGGCATTTGTCTGCCTCCTGCTACTATCAGTTCTCTCCTTTGAAGAGGTATGTCTAATGGCCATAAGAATAGGGATAATGATTGATATTAACTGCTTCCTGTTGATGGGGGCGTGGTGCTGTGTTGGGAAAATGGCAGTCAGCTCTCCCTCAGAGGCCTATCTAAGGTTCGCTGGTAAAAGGGAGTCATTGTCTGAGGCTCCAGTAGCATCACTGGAGTTTGATGACCTGAAAATGAGAAAAGACAAACCACTTTATTAGAAGACATATATAAAAACAAAATAAGGGGGTAAAGACAGCTCAAAAATCCCGAGGCTGCCAACATGCCCAGATAACTTGTGGCTATAGTTATGCCTGCTAAGATTTGGGTGCACGAGGCCTGGCTTTGGTCAGCTTCTTTGGTCTTAATTTCCCAAACAAAGAAACTTCCAGGTTACAGACACCCTATTTACTCCTATCACCTGCCAGGATTTGCAGGATAATTGCCCAGAACTAGAATATTGATCCAGATTTTTACATCACCCATCCCTTTTGTTTCTTCTGAGCTACAGCTGATGATCACTGGTTGGTTTACAGAAATAAGCAAGGTTAGTCTAAAATGCAGACAAAAACTTAAAAACAACTAATGAGACTAGAATTTAATGACAAGTATATGATAACTTTTGAAACATAATTTTTCTCTCTCCAGTCCTCATTTTTGTCAAAAACAAATCATGATATGACTCAGTTGTTTGCAAAATAAAACTTTAGTCTTATATTTGGCCTGGTTATTTGCATAAAGTATAGCAAGAATAATTATTTTTCACACAGACTTTTTAAATTGGCTTTGATGGAACGCTATTCCACAAGGAATTTAAGATAAAACTTTTCAAAGCTGAGCCCAGCCATGGGTTTGTACCCTCAAATACCTATAAGTTGGGTAAATTCTTCTCCTCTTTAGGTCCCAAGATATCATGGGGTTCTTGGGCCCATTCTTTACTCACCATAGGTTGGGAACCCTGTACAGGGACTGTGTAGAAGACAAAGTATGAGGCCAGTTTTCCCAAGGGGCTTTTATTGGCTCTGCAAGTCAAACTTGATTTCTTAAATGTAAGCACACCCTTCCAGTCAAACCCTTGACAAAACAGTCAGTTTCTCCAATTGTGTCCTGTTGCAAAAGAAAATGGATTCTTATTGCACTGATACAAATAACTGTATTGCTGCAAATTAAGGATACTCATGCTGGCGCGGTGGCTCACACCTGTAATCCCAAAACATTGGGAGGCTGAAGTGGGCAGATCACGATGTCAGGAGATCAAGACCATCCTGGTTAATATGGTGAAACCCTGTCTCTACTAAAAATACAAAAATTAACCAGGCGTAGTAGCACACACCTGTAGTCTCAGCTACTTGGGAGGTTGAAGCAGGGGAATGGCTTGAATGTAAGGAGGCAGAGGTTGCAGTGAGCCAAGATCACTCCACTAGATTCTACCCTGGGTGACAAAGTGAGACTATGTCTCAAAAACAAAAACAAAAACAAAAACAAAAACAAAATACTCACAAATAATTTCCAAATTCTGGAGAAACCAGGCAGAAAGATATAAATGTGCTTCAAATTTATTTTGTTCACTGGAGTATAACTTACTCAATTGTTAAAAGCTATAGACAGCTCAAAATAAGTTTCCCTGACTCTGAAAAACAAAACAAGGATCAGCAGTGTTTTAAGCAAAAAGTTGAAAAAGATTACTTCAGCTTTCTATTAGTTCAGTACATTTTGTTGACTCTTCTTCTGCTTGATATTCGTGAGCATTTCAGCTCTTCATGAGTCCTGTACGTTTTCCCTCTATTCCAATGTGACAATCTTCAAAGTTATCGGAAACCTGCATTTGAAAGCACCTGTCAAAGTCCTATAGCTGACTATAAACCATCTTTTAAAAAGGATCAAAATAAGACAGTTGTCTGTGAATGACAAAATGTCTTTGGGTAGTCACAGTCAAAAACATGATTGACAAAGAAATTTGATTATTTCTGTGGTTTACAATAACAAGATAATAATCTTAGTTATGATTGATAGCATATACTCAGACATTAGAATTTTAGAAATATCATACAATTTTGGAAAATATATTAGTATTTTTACTAAAATACTAAAATACTAAACCTGAAGAAGATTAAACATTATTTTTATTTTGGCAATCCCACATAACTAAATATGTCAGTTAATCCTGTTTACCTCTCTTTTGGAAGCTCCAAAAGCCCTCTGTAGCATCCAAAAGTAAGGGGTCAGAAAAGACAACCTTGAAACTGAAGTTTGATTTTGGGAAGCTTGTTAATTATGTTAGAGGTTTCAAACACTTTATATTATGAAATAGAATTCCAGGTTACCATAAGTCATTTATTTAGCCAAAATAATGACTCAAAAATTTTTTAAAAGGTAGAAACTTTTACTCATTAAAAGGGAAGCTGGGTGCAGTGGCTCACAGCTATAATCCCAGCACTTTGGAAGGCCAAGGCAGGTGGATCACCTGAGGTCAGGAGTTTAAGACCAGCCTGACCAACATGGAGAAAACTGTCTCTAGTAAAAATACAAAAATTAGCTGGGTGTAGTGTGCAAGCCTGTAATCTCCGCTATTAGGGAGGGAGGCTGAGGCAAAAGAACCGCTTGAATCCAGGAGGCGGAGGTTGCAATGAGCCATGATCGTGCCATTGCACTCCAGCCTGGGCAACAAGAGCTAAACTCTGTCTCAAATAAAAGAAAAAAAAGAAGGAACACAGCTTTCCAAACAGTCTGTCTCTGGGCTCCCTCATACCCTTTATTTTTTAATGAAACCTCATAGATTATTCTGTCCAATCTTAACCAGTGTGACCATGAGGTGAGATTTTTATAAACCTTTACAAATTTTTGTTAAAGAGCAGATCAGTACCTTAAGAGAACCTTGTTGTGCTTTTATTCTAATGTTCAATTTACAGAAAAACCACATAATACCCTTTTGAATTTAGTCAGTATGTTCACATACAGAATTTCTTTTGCAAGATTAATTTTTACAAACCTTCCACAACCTGTTTAAACCTTGAACTTTATCTTATGCAACTTAAAACAATTCTTTAATCCTCTAAACTAGACAAAAATGTACATTCCCAGGCCTTGTTATAATCCTTTGCTAAAAACACATTTTTACTTTCCTGAAACACCTTGATGTAAATCTGTTTTCAGTAGTCTCAATTACATGCTATAATGGTAAACCTTAGCAATTTTTAATTTTAATATAAAGCCTGGTAAGTTATTTTAGTTATGTGCTAGGCACACATAAGGTCTGACACTTTCCAGTATAGTTAGGGGTGTAGTTACTTTCATGTATCCCCAGACCTTACCAAACTGTAAAGCAAGCAAAGTGAACAATTTTCAAAAGCCAAAGAAGCAGGTTAGGTGCTGCAGCTCACACCTGTAATTCCAGCACTTTGGGAGGCCGAGGCAGGTGGATCACCTGAGGTCAGGAGTTTAAGACCAGCCTGGCTAACATGGTGAAAACTGTCTCTATTAAAAAAAATGCCAAAATGAGCCAGGCATGGTGGCACATGCCTGTAGTCCCAGCTACTCAGGAGAGTGAGGCAGGAGAATCACTTGAACCCGGGAGGCAGAGGTAACAAAGATCATGACACTGCACTCCGGCCTGGGCAACAGAGCGAGACTGTTGAAAAAAAAGAGAGAGAAGAAAAAGCCAACGAAGCAATTTATAACTTTAAAGCATTTAATAAACCTAGTATCTGACCTGCATACTTTAGACCACATATTTACATTTTGAAGACATTTGTATTTTACCAATAATCTCTAAAAATTTCTATTTTTCAAAGATGAAAATCATGTAAACTATGTTCTTCACATGTACCCCAGAACCTAAAGTTCAATCAAATATATTTTTTTAAAAAATCGTGAACTAAAAGCCATTACAGCTTTTATTTTTCCCTCAAAAAATATTTGATCTAAGTGCTTATTTTTCTCTAAGCCAATTAATTAGAGCTCTTTTTATACAAACATCACACACATTACACATATATAACTACACAGACAGAAGATCCAGTAGGTGTAAGATTTTTCACTAGCCAATCTTTTTTTTTTAATGGGTCTCAAAATTCTGTGAGAAATTTTGGTCAAGTTGTTTCCATTAAAAAACTACTGATTTTGGAACAGGAGATCCAAGATGGCTGAATAGGAGCAGCTCTGGATTGCAGCTCCCAGTGAAAACATAGAGAGTGAGTGACCACCATATTTCCAAATGAGTTTTTACTGCCCACAGACCAGGAGATTCCCGGGCAGAAAAGCGCCACAAGTCTCCAGCGCAGCTGTTTCAGCCAGCACAGTGGGTCTCTGCACAAAAACTCACACAAATCCGGGAGCCATTTCAACTGGTGACTGGAACGCCTGGGAGACAGAGTCACCCATTCAACTGAAAAAAAGGGGGCTGAAACAGGGGCCAGGTGATCTGGCTTGGCTGGTCCCACCCCCACAAAGACCAGCAATCTGAAACGCTCTGGATTGAGAGTTTCACAGCAAGCAGAGCTGGACCCAGGACAGTCCAGCTCCATTGGGGGAAGGGTGTCTGCCATTACCGAGGCAATCCACCATTACCAAGGCAGTCTGCCATTACAGAGACAGTCCGCCATTACCGAGGCAGTGCTAACTATACCCCTATAAACAAAACTGCAAGGAAGTTCACACAGCAGCTGGGCAGAGCCCACGGCAGCTCAGCAATGCCTCTGCTGGCAGACTGTGACTAGGCTACCTCCTCGCTGGGCAGGGCATCCCTGAAAAAAGGCAGCAGCATGACAGGAAGTTATAAATAAAGCCCTACCTTCTGGTGACAGAGCACCTGGGGAAAAAAGGTGGTTATGAGTTCTGCTGCAACAGACTTAAATGTAATTTCCCAGTAGCTCTGAACAGAACAATGGAGCTCACAGCTCAGCACTTGAGCTCCTATAAGGGACAGACTGTCTCCTCAAGCAGCTCCCTGATCCCCATATAGCCAAAGAGCCACCTCATAAAGGAGAGCTCAGACTGACATCTGGCAGGTATCCTTCTGGGACAAAGATAGCAGAAGAAGAAACTGGCAGCAACCCTTACTGTTCTGCAGCCACTG
>CAUYLG010053931.1:0-13020 GCA_963573385.1 Cacajao melanocephalus | reverse complement strand
TCAAAAGACACAGACAGGCAAATTGGATAAAAAGCTAAAATCCATTGGTATGCTGTATCTAGACCCATCTCACATGCAAGGATACACAAAGACTCAAAACAGAGGGATGGAGGAAGACATACCAACCAAATGAAGAGAAAGAAAGAAAAAAAAAACAGAAGCTGCAATTTTCGTCTCTGATAAAACAGACTTTAAAGCAACAAAGACCATAAGAAAGAAAGACGGACATTACATGGTGGTGAAAGGATCAATGCAACAAGAAGAGCTAATGATCCTAAATATATATGCACCCAATACAGGAACACCCTGTGTATATATATACAGGAACCAGATACATAAGGCAGGTTCTTAATGACTTACAAAGAGACTTAGAGTCCCACACAATAATAGTGGGAGACTCTAACATTATACTGTCAATATTAGACAGATCAGCGAGATAGAAAATTAACAAAGATATCCAGGACTTGAACTCAGACCTGGAACGAGTAAACTTAACAATTATTTACAGAACTCTCCACCCCAAATCCACAAAACATACATTTTTCTCAGTAACACATTACACCTATTTTAAAAGTGACCGCATAATTGGAAGTAAATCACTCCTCAGCAATTGTATAGCATTTCACAGGTTTAAATAAAATATTGATTGGCTCCTCTCTTGAATTTTCTCCTGTCCTTCTTTCAAGTTTCTTTCTTTTTAAAATAGAAGACGGAATCTCAATATGTTGCCCAGGCTAGCTTCAAACTTCTGGGCTCAAGTGGTCCTCTATGCTCAGCCTCCTGAGTAGCTGGGACTACAGGCCCAAGCTACCACACTCAGTTTCCTTTAATTTTTAAAAATGAAACTAAAGTGTTAAATAAATATTTTTTATTATGAGAATTTATAAAAGTAATTTGATTGATCAACAAAGATGATACTTTATAAACTTTGCTTTATCATTTATTACATATTTAACAATAAAATCTATTGAAAACTCTAGCTGTATCTGGGAAAGAGACTAGGTCACTTACTTGTTTATGAAAGGCTAGAGAATTGTAGGGACGTATATTCTAAGTCAAAATTGACTTCAGGAATGGGAGTGAAAAAAACGATGACACAGTCAGTGGAAGTGCTTTAAAAAAGTGTTATTAGGCCAGGCACCATGGCTCACACCTGTAATCTGAGCACTTTTGGACGCCGAGGTGGGCAGATTGCCTGAGCTCAGGAGTTCGAGACCAGCCTGGGCAACATGGTGAAACTCCCATATCTACTAAAATACAAAAAGTTAGCCTGATGTGTCAGTGTGTGCCTATAGACCCAGCTATTCGGGAGGCTGAGGCAGGAGAATTGCTTGAACGGGGAGGCAGAGGTTGCAGTGAGCCGAGATCACGCCACTGGACTCCAGCCTGGGCAACAGAATGAGACTCCATCTCTTAAAAAAAAATAAATAAATAAAAAGCATTGTTACCATTTCTTAAGACTAACCTGATTTGGTTAAAATCTCGACAGGAAACAGATGATATATTGGAACAAGATAATTTAGGAGAGTGTGGGGGAGAACAGGCAGCCTCAAGGGAGGCAACAAGAGATGAGACAGTGCTCTCATGTTAGTAACTGAAGGTGGATGGCTACACCACTAGCTATGGTATAAGAAGTGGCTGCCTAATAGGAGGTGTGGCCTTCGGAGAGGGACAGAGCTCACCAATGGAACCTGGCAGGGAAGGAATCAGGACTATAAATATCCTGACCTCATTTCTCTCCTCCTCTGCAATGTTCTACTGATACCTCTCATTGCTGAGCTTCATTGGAAGCCTGAGGGCAAGGGAGCTCATTGTTGCTGCCCATGAATGTCAGTCTCCCAGGGTACAGGGTAAGTTGAAAGATGGGTGAAGGATCAATCTGGAGGAAGAAACTAAGAAATACTTGGTAGAGTTCTCTAGTATGTCTTTTGTGAGCCTTTTGGTAGTATCTTTCATCATACAGAGACCAGAGTGAGTGTTCATTTTACAGGATAATGTATTAACTGGTATGCCTAATTAGGTGGTGTCATAATATTCACAAAACTTCCCTAAATTCTAACAACTTTATTGCTGGTGCTTCTGCCCCTAAGGACTGTGTCATAACCAGGGAACAAATGCAGTTCAAGAAGTTTTGCCTTTGTTTTTCCCAAACTGATTTTTTCTCTCTTCTCAGTCTTGAAAATTTTAATCACCCTCCGAAACCCCAAAATATAGTTCCTGTATGCAGCTTTTCCTGTTCCTCCCCCATTATCCTCTGGCTAATCTTTATTCCATTTATCCTTTGTATACAATATTCTATTGACCATATATTTAACTTTCTTATAGCTCTCCTACCTCCAACCATGATTACACTCAAGTTTTTGTTTTTATTTAAAATATATTTTTTTGTCTTACACTCTGTTTGACATTTAGTAGCTGCTCCAAAGGGCACTGTTGACCAAATGTAGGTTTTCTGTGGGCCTTGGGTTATCAATATGCCACCACATACAGCCACCAGCATCAACAGAAATTTTATGAGCACTTTGGAAAATAGATAAATGGTTCCTGTTGTCATTTAAAGTACTCTTCCCTCACTCCCTCAGTTTTGTGGGAGGAGAGGCTTTCTATTTCCAGGAGAAACACTAAAGAAAGCACCAGAGTTTCCAGAAGAATAAATTACAGTGATGCATAGGATTGGATTTTTATAAAAATCCAGAATTTGGCTATTTTCTTCTTTATTTTGTCAGCCCATGTGCATTATTTCAATGTAGTTCTTTGAACATCTGCTATTCAACAGAGAGAGTGGCACAGTGTTACCCCCTGTGAATGATACTAGTTACCTCAATTGAGAGACAGCTTTTATCAGTGTGCTGTGTCCTTAGATGAACCATGGGATAAAAGGTAGAAGACACTAGTGTAGAAGTCAGAGGAAGATTGCATAATAGCTCATCATCCTATTTTTCCTGCTTTTTCTGGTTAACCACTACAGAACTGTACTTGAGGGAAATAAATCTTTATTTTTCCAAGTGGTGTTGTAAAGCAGAGACTGAGTAGCATAGTCTAGAATCACAGCCAGAAGCAGTAACTATGTATGCTGTATATTAAGGATTTTAATTGAAAATACATATATTTATGAATATCTGTTTTTAAGAATAAGCTTCATAAAGTTTATGAGTCCAGTGGACCACACAGAGATGAGGCAGTAGAATACAGAGCTAATTATATAGATTAGGATAAGATTTCTGGGTTGCTTCTAACAGCTGTTCATCATTAATGGATTAAAAACAGGTTCTTTTCTTCATCTTTGTCATTCATAAAAGTGCATACTTCCTAGTATCTGGAACACATTACTGTGCTTTATTGTCTTTGGGCTTTTCATTGAATTAATAATCTCTTTAATGGAGTTACTGAGGTGTGTTTCTTTCTTAAATGCCTTGAAGAAATACCTTTCTCCTCATCAACCATCATTGTAATTAAAGATCCATTTGAGGGAGAGGAATTTCTTTTTATGGACTTAGATTACTTATTATTTATGCAGTGCCTGATCTCTTAGGAAACAGTTCAGCAAGTCCACAAATGGTCTAACAAGTTCTTATGGTGTGTCACAAACTCTTTTCTAGAACAGAAGGTGGAGAGTTAAAGTAGGGCAGATGCTTCCTTAATGTGGTATCTGCTAACTGGAATGAACTAGAGGAGGATTAAAAAAGGGACCAGAAAACCCCAGTGGCTCAGTTGTGATGACAAATGATAGCTGTCCTAATTTTGGAGAAATGGAAGGAATTTAGTAAGATATAATTAACATCAAGAAATGAAATTGAACACCAGTAAGTAGCATCCAACATAATGATCATCCAAAACACCAACAAATGAGATAAAGAAAGGCAAAAGACCTGTACAGAGGATAGATTTATTGGTGTTCTGTAGGAAGAACAAAGGTGTTACCAACGTGCCAAGTGGGCTAGTCACAGATACGTGCAATAAAAGAACTACATCAAGTGGGAATCAGGTCAGATTATTAAGTAAACTGGAGAACTACCACAATCTTGTGGGGATGAGATCAGAATAACTCAAGCAAAAGAGGAGAGACAGTTTACAAGACATTTAGGTAATGGAAAAATTTGTCACATCTATGAAAACACTGATTAAGGACAATAGTACTTTCTAACAGGACAACAAATCAGCAATGGCTAATGGCAAAAAGGAAGACATGTATGTTATTCCTCTTCTCTTTGTAGGAAGAAATAACTTGACCAATAAATGAGCAAAAGAAAGGCTTATCCCTTGTGATGTTTTTAATAAAATGGGGAACAGAGGAATATAAGGGGTGGGAGTATAAGAGAGTCTGAAAAGTACTACAGAAACCAAATGAATTTAAAAATTTAAGCTCGATTGTTTGCATCCTTGGACTTAGATTATAAGTGATGTTGGTGCTAGTCTTGTAATTTTGAAAAAAAAGTATAAGTTTCTGTACACATATATTATAGGAAGTTGTAAAATTATAACAGCATGAACTTATTTATTTTCCTTTGGTCAGCATTCCTTCAGTCGCTACAAATCAGATTAGTCATTTGTCAACATTCTAGTCGCGTTTAATTCAATTTAATTAAGCATGAGGACAAATTGTACCATAATAATTTAATCCCCTGCTTTAAACAGAGTTGTTACTGAGGACCTTAGTTCTATTCCTTCCTCAGCAAAATTTCCTTACTGGTTATATGTCTATAGAAAAAAATGATAATAATGTTAAAAGAATAAAAATTCTTATTTTGTTTTCTATTGTACCCTATACTGAAAAAGTAGAGGGATGGTTGGGACTTGATTATTTATTACTATGAAAAGGATAATTTGGGGATTATAACTTTTTATGAATGAAGGTGTAAAGATATCCAGATTTATTGTCTTTGCATAGCAATATATGTATGTATATCTGTATGTATATGCATACATGTATGCAGTAATGTTCATTGTTGTATTACATTTCTATTCATACATGGGGGTCTATATTTAATTTTCTTTGGGACTCAAGGTATCCAAAGGGTAATTTTAAAAATATAGCAATAGTTTGGGGAGCCAAAGTGTAAGTCATGTATTCTTTAACACATTGGAAGTCCCAAGTTGAGATGTTAGGGTGCCTCATGACGGAACTGACTTGGAGAATTTTCAGGTGGTGTTGTAACAACACTTTATTGCTACATATTAGCATTGTCACATATTATCTCATTTGTTCAAGATGCTATCATGTAGATATGGAAATAATATTACAATATTTAATAGATATTTTATGGATAAGGAAATTGAGGCTGAGAGAGTGACTTGTCAAAGGTCACAGCTGGTAGGTGTTAAGATCTGTAAAAGGACTGAGATTACACTCTATTTACAAGCTAGCAAGCTAACCCATTACTGTATCATGAATAGTGTCAGAAGATACAAAACTCCTGATTAGAGACTAAGGACTTTTATTACTTATGGTACAATCAGCAATATGAGCTTCATGTTGATTTGACCTGGTTCTCCGTTCCCTCTCAATCCATTGGGGGCAGTGCTGATACACCAATGGATTAATTATGAGTGCTGTGCAAGCAGGTGGGCATTGAGAAACATTGAGCTTATGGATTAACCACTGCTATAGTAAGCAGAAACAAGCCAGCTCTGTCATGAAGACATTACCTTGTCCTTAAAGTTTGCTTGTTGCAAACACAACCTTGAGGAATGATCCATGAAAAGAGCAGTCAGGGTCTTGCATTCTTGGCATACCCAGCAAGAATGTGCAGGAACTCTAAGATTGATTGGCCTCTTAATAGCAGTATGTGACAGAATTAATGTATAAACTCAGTTTTGCTAAATTTCATGACTAAAACTCTAGTTGAAAAGGTAGCAAGTATAAGTCATTCCCCTAGAATATTTTATCTTAAAATTTTTGTTTTATTTAGGACGTCTCAAAACATGTCCTCTTGGCCTATTTAAATACATTCAATTACTAAAACCAGTTTTAGTTATACAAAGGCAAAGAACAGAAAGCAGGGCCCACTTTTAAAACATTTCCTGCATTTAGTCTCAGAATCTCCCCTAATCTTCACTAATTCCTTCCACAACAATGAGTCCATGATAATGTTTTTATAAATGAAGTAGTTCCTTGCCCTATGTCCACAGCAGCATTTGTTATACAATAGGAATCATGAAGAAATAAGGAACAAACAGCAGAAGTACTGGTGGATAGTATATGGCAGGGGAAATAAAGTCGTTTATTTCAAACTTTTAAAAGCCAGTGTAGGGAAACTTTAGTTTATTTTTCTTGAAGGATTAATTAAAATAGAATTTAAACTTGGAATTGGTAAAGCCAAGTTCCCTATCTTATAGATTAGAAAATGGAGATGTAACATGGTTAAATGCTTGTTCAAGAACAAGTTCCTAGTGACAGAGCACAGTGATATTATATTATTGTAATTATCATATATCATGCATTAATATACTATTTTCTTACCTAGTATAGTTTATAGGAGTAAGTCAGTAAACATTTGTGGATTACTTTGTTTTAGGAATGAATAAGATATATTCTCTGTCTTCAAAGAATCATTTGCTAATGGAGAAATAAGAACTCAGTTTTTGTCCATAATTGTTTTTCTTTAAAAAGCAGTTTTAAATACTTCTAGTTGTAGAATAATACATTTAAAAAAATCTACTTGGCTTTGTTATTTCTTAGTGTCAGTCAGTTTGATTAACATTAGTTAATCCAAATGTTAATACTGATGATTTCTTAGTGTTGAGATTAGATGTGTGTGTTTAATGGTCTTATTTTTTTACATAAAGCTACTGAGAACAAAGATATTTCAAAATATCCAAAGTTGTAAATATTATATTTACAATTTTCTCTTTTACAGAAGGATAGGCATATTTCATCTGTGTTATAGCCTCAAGTAATAGTTTTGAAATTGAGGTTTGTAGCTAGGTTTCAAACTCATCAATTATAAAGCAGATGAATTGGCTTGGGTTGGGTGTTCATATGAGAAATCTTGACTTGAGTATTAATTTAGGGATTTGGAGATTTAACAATGCTAATTTTTGAAAAGGAATTAAAAAAGTGAACATATCCTTAGTCTTTGAAGTATATAATCAGCTTTCAATTAATCTGCATGTGTGGGATACCATTCCCTCCTAGGTGTGACTTTCTCAGACCTGCTGGAAAATTGCCACTGCTTGGATCCAAGAGAAAAGCTTCCACCATCTTGTTGGCTTTTAAAACCACTCTCTCTGGTCCATCCATGCAAATGGATGAAATTGTGCATCATCCATGACATCTATCTTGTCATTAGCAAGAATAATAACCACATGAGTAGAGGTTAGGAGAGTAAGTTAAAGACATTCCAAGTGACATTACCATTCTAAAATTGGCTATCATATCTGCAATTCAAATGGCACCTGGTTTTTCTTTGTTATGTAGAAATGAAATTTAACTTTAATAAGTTAGCCTATGGTTATAATCACTTACCTAAAATTAATGGCACACTGATATTAAGTAGTAGCCCAGTACTCATTTTCATTAGAGAGTTATTTTTATCTTTTTTATTACATAGGATTTGTTAAACTTCACAGAGTAGTATAGCAGCCATAAAGCTGGCAGAAACAGCAGAGATCTGGAGTTAATGAGGTAGCTTTCAGGAGAGAGAACAGCCTGAGTGCAGACAGAACTTTATGTTGAAATGCAAACTTTGTGTGAGCTTCTGAAAGAAGTGATATCAAAAGAGATATGTTCAGGCAGGTTAAGGAGTTGGGAATTGGAAGGGTGGAGAAGAGTGTCTAGGTAAAAGAAATAATGTAGTTAGAGGCATAGAAACAAGAGAGAGCATAGCTGATAGTGAAACTGCTTAAAATAAACCATCACCACTGCTACCAAACAAAAATCCTTTAATGCAAAGATGGAGCATGGCAAAACAGAGGGATTTAGAGATGGACTGAAGGGTTTTATGCAGGGTAGTGAGCTGACCGACTTCCTGTTTTACAAGTTACTGATATTACAGTATGTGGAACAGGTTGGTGAGGGCAAGAGTTGACAGAAAGAGTGGTTAGAAGACTTTTGCAATATTCTAAATAAGAGTTAATGATGACCTTCATTAGGGTGGTGTTGATGGGGAAGAAAATAACTTGGTGGGCTGAAGTATTTCAGAGAGAAGTAATAGCCCTTAGATTAGATAGGTGGAATAGGGAAGAGGGAGGAAGTGACATCAAATTGACATTGTTTCTGATTCTTCCAATTCTGGCATGGCAACTATCAAGATGGTGATTTTTCCTAAAGAGGACTGGGTTTTTTGCTGTGGTTTCCTTCACATAACTAAATGAAGTGAGATACGAGAAGTTTGAGAAAAAAAAATTATTAGTTTAGAGAAACACCACTCATCTAGAATATGTGGAACCAGAAACCCAAAGCTGCTACTACCATGGGCTGTTTTTATAGTCTGTGTGCATAGCTGTAAGAAATTATGAGAAATTCTTTATTTGTTATAATATCATTTAATATGTATTACAGTACACAAATATTATTTCCATCATTCCCTTTTCTATAATGTAGTATCCTACAGTTAAATAGTGTTAGATCTAAAAGGAATCTTGGAAATTATAGTTTTCCTCTACAGTTGAGGAAATTGGTGCTCTGAGAGAAGACCACATGATACGTATGGAGTGACAAGTAGTAAGACTCTGGTTTCCTGCTGGCCACTCCATTGCTCTTGCCTCATTGCCTGGATAGCTCCACATTGATTAGTACATTCCATTACAGCAAACAAACAGAGCTGAAGACTTTATTAAAGAAAAATATCAATATCATCAGGGAGAAAAAATAATTGCATATTCTTTACTTAACATATATTATTCGTAAAACATATTTTGTGGGTATACAAAATTCTATTTTAGAAAACCAGGCTTGCAGAAATCCAATCCTCTCTATTGTCATTCCTATTCTTCCTATTGACTTTTATTTTGATGAATTGGAAAGAGTTAAAGTTAGGGGATCTAGCCTTGGCTTTATCTCTAATAAATAGATGAACTTGTTTTACCTCTACTGACCTGAGGTTTTTTTTTTTTAATTATTTCAGAAAATAAGGCTATGAGACCAGATTCCTTTAAAATCTGTTCCTTTACCTATCTTGATCATTTTATGTTTTTCTTTTTCTTTTCTTTTTCTTTTTCTTTTTTTTTTTTTGAGAGGGATTCTTACTCACTCTGTTGCCCAGGCTGGAGTGCAGTGCCATGATCTCAGCTCATTGCAACCTTCACCTTCTGGGTTCAAGCGATTCTCCTGCCTCAGCCTCCCGAGTAGTTGCGATTCCAGGCTACACCACCATGCAAATTTTTGCATCTTTAGCAGAGACAGGGTTTCACCATGTTGGCTAGGCATGTCTGATATTCCTGACCTCAAGCAATCCGCCTGCCTCGGCCTCCCAAAATCCTGGGATTATAGGCGTGAGTCACCATGCCTGCCTTCATTTTATATTTTTCATTTGTGGTTGTCTTGCCTTTCTTCCTTAAACGGCTTCTCTTTCTGCATGGTAAGTAGGGAATCTCTTTAAAAACTTAGGTACAGTAAGTGAGTAGTATGTATTCCAGGATGGTCTGTCTTATTTATAGAGCATACAGAATAGGAGTAGATTTTGGTTTGTTCTGTTATAAACATATTTTCATATCTACTTTTATTCTTTGACAATCGGTTTTGAAATTTGAGAGAGAATACAGAACAGGAAGGTGTTGGATTCAAGTGGATGGGTGAGGATGTGGGGTGGGTGTACTGTAGTGGTCTTCCAAGTGGAGGAAAGACAACTCATAATAATTCACTAAATTTTGGAGAGAAGATATTAGAACTTTCACTTATATTTATTTTTAATTTATTTCTTTTGAAAATTCTGCTTTTATATATACAGTTGACCCTCCATGTTCATGGGTTCCACAACCATGGATTCACCTGACTGTGGATTGAAAATATTCAGAAAAAATAATGGATTGTTGCATCTGTACTAGACATGTACAGACGCATGTCTGTATCACTATTCTCTAAACAATGTAGTATAACAACTATTTACATATCATTAACATTGTATTAGGTATTATAAGTGATCTTATCACTATTCTCTAAACAATGCAGTATGACAAATATTTACATA
The DNA here is from genome assembly GCA_963573385.1 of Cacajao melanocephalus. Classification (NCBI taxonomy): domain Eukaryota; kingdom Metazoa; phylum Chordata; class Mammalia; order Primates; family Pitheciidae; genus Cacajao; species Cacajao melanocephalus. The sequence goes on along the minus strand of CAUYLG010053931.1, from coordinate 2,893 downwards.
TCATTAACATTGTATTAGGTATTATAGGTGATCTGGAGATGACTTAAAATATATGGGAGAAAGTGTGTAAGTTAGATGCAAATACTACATCATTTTATGTCAGGGACTTGAACATCTATGGATTTTGGTATCCATAGGGAGTTGTGGAACCAATCCCTCGTGGATACTGAGATATGACAGTATTTCCATATATGACAAATCAATATAGTAGAACATGAATATTATTTATAAATGAATAGATATACATATGTATTGTGGGAATTATAATATGCTTAAACATGTTACGCTGACAGAACATAATGGTCAAATAAGTTCAGAAACCACTGGTGAAGTGTTAGCAAAAGAGATGAGTAAAGGGCATCAAGACATTAAGATAAATAAATGTTCTTGCTTTTTTATTTTTCCATATTATTATCACTGGAAATAAAGAGAAAAAATCTAAAACAATAATAATATCAAGAAGCGTTTTGGTAGCAGAATTTATTGGACTGAATGTCGACCTCTTACAGAGTTTAGGAGAAGTATTCACTTGGAAAAGTATCTAATTTTAAGATAAATTTTACTTTTCTTTATGATTTTGGGGAATTGTTAAGTAACTCATTGGGATTAAGTAAGTCATCTCATATATTGAAATTTATTCATTATTATTTAATTTATTTATACTTTTCAACTGAATAAGCAGTAGGTAATTACATTAGTGTTTTAAAAAGATTTTGCCAATAATTTTTAAGTCCTATTTTTTGAGAGGTTTTTTTTTTGGCATTTATTTTATTTTTTTCGCCATTTATTTTATTTTTTTCTCTTCTGATTATTTCTCACAGAATAAGACCACAGCTTGCCAAAGAGAAGATTGAAGGATGCCATATTTGTACATCTGTCACACCAGGAGAGCCTCAGGTCTTCCTAGGGAAAGATAAGGCTTTTACTTTTGACTATGTATTTGACATTGACTCCCAGCAAGAGCAGATCTACACTCAATGTATAGAAAAACTAATTGAAGGTTGCTTTGAAGGATACAATGCTACAGTTTTTGCTTATGGACAAGTAAGTGCCATATTATTTTTGTAGGAGTTGTAACTTTTCAGAAATGTCAATTCAGTTGTGCTTTCATTTTTGTTTTAATCTTAAGTTTATGTTAAGGTTGAACACTAATCTTTCTCTGTTCTTTTGTTTAGACTGGAGCTGGTAAAACATACACAATGGGAACAGGATTTGATGTTAACATTATTGAAGAAGAACAGGGTATTATTTCTCGAGCTGTTAAACATCTTTTTAAGAGTATTGAAGAAAAAAAACACATAGCAATTAAAAATGGGCTTCCTCCTCCAGATTTTAAAGTGAACGCCCAATTCTTAGAGGTAATAATCCAATTTGGCATTAATTTCTTTTAAATTTTGTTCTCATAGACAATAACTACTTATGATTTTATACTGTTGGCTTCTAGTACAGTGCCTTGCATATAGTACTCAATAAATGTTATTTGCGTAAATTAATATTAGATAATAGAAATAAGTTTTCCTTACTTGTAGGAAGTGATGTTTAAGATTAGAAATACTTGACCAGTATCTATAGAGTAAAAGAACAATTAATATTGTTTATTTAAGAACCTCTTTTTTTTTTTTTTTTGGAGCTAGAGTCTCACTCTGTCACCCAGGCTGGAGTGTAATGGCACCATTTTGGCTCAATGCAGCCTTCACCTCCTGGGTTCAAGTGATTTTTGTGCCTCACCCTCCTGAGTAGCTGGGACTACAGGCATGCTCCACCACGTCTGGCTAACTTTTAGTAATTTTGGCAGAGGTGAGGTTTCACCATGTTGCCCGGGCTGATCTGGAACTCCTGGCCTCAAGCGATTCTCCCGCCTCACCCTCCCACAGTGCTGGAATTACAGGCGTGAGCCTAGCCTTCTTTTTATTAATAGATAAAGGTCAATTACTGTTGTAATTTAGACAGGTTTACAAAGTGGTAGGAACTTAATGACTACAGCCAAAAGTAGGGGAAATATGTGAGAGATAATAGGTCTGAGGTTGTAATACTTATCTGGTGGAAGAAATTGTTATCCTTTTATAGGTACACAGATGTTTTGATGTAATATCCAAAAGTTGTGCTGGGTTTGGATTAATTTAGGCCATCTAGTCTCATAGAAGGAAAATAACACTAAGGACATCTAGGATTTGAGCAATATTGCACTTAGGTGGACAATGGCATAATTCTGGGTTCTTGGTACAAAGAGTATTTAGTCTAAATTTCCTAATCCATGGGCTAATCATTTTTGTCATTGATGAAACATTTTACTCAGCATTATTTAGCACAAAATAGAAAAATTAGTATCAGTTTTTTTACTGCTGGTTTTAATGGATATTCTTATTTAGTAAAAACCGAAGAGAATGTAACTTTGTATTCCTTAGGAAAGTAAAAGATGGTAGAAAAAGAAAAGAGACTTATTCCGTCTTCCCTTTCACCCTCCAAAATGTTGTTAGGCATTGTGACTTTAAAACATACTGATAGAGAGAGATCCAAGATGGCCGTTTAGCAGCAGCTCAGGACTGTAGCTCCCAGTGAAAGCACAGAGAGCAAGTGGACACAGCAATTTCAGATGAATTTCTGTTGCCCACAAACTGGGTGCTACCCAGCGGAGGAGCCATACGGGTCACCAGCGTGACTCTTTTGGCCGGCACGGCTGTTTTGCCGGCACCCCGGTGTGGCGTGGCACTTCTCAGTGCGGAGTCTACGGGACTGGGTGCCCTTTGAGTTGGGCTCAGCTGGTCCCATCCCCACAAGGAGAACAGCAATTGGAAGCGCTGAGGACTGAGAGTTTCACAGTAAGCACAGCTGAACCCAGGAAGGCCTAGCTCTGTGGGTAAAGGGCATCTGCCAAAGGAAAACTAAGAAACAG
>CAUYLG010053930.1:0-26105 GCA_963573385.1 Cacajao melanocephalus | reverse complement strand
GATGGTTGTAGATATGTTGTGTTGCCTCCAAGGCCTCTGTTCTGTTCCATTGGTCCACATCTCTGTTTTGGTACCAGTACCATGCTGTTTTGATTACTGTAGCCTTGTAGTATAGTTTGAAGTCTGGTAGTGTGATGCCTCCAGCTTTGTTCTTTTGGCTTAGAATAGACTTGGCTATGCAGGCTCTCTTTTGGTTCCATATGAAGTTTAAGGTGGTTTTCTCCAGTTCTGTGAAGAAGGTCATTGGTAGCTTGATGGGAATAGAAGTTCTATTTTTAATTATACAGTTGCTTTAATAGGCTTCTTTGATTTATAATTGACTTATTTAAATTGCCATGCTTTTATTTTTAAGCGTTTTTTGTTCTTTTTGGTTCTGAAATCTCTTATAGATTTCAGAAACCTAGAACTTCTTCTCCTATCCAATCTGAAGTTACTGCCTTGATATAAGTTCAACTTAGTTGTATTAACTTTAATTACAGTTATGTTATGATTTACTATATATTTTCCATTTTATATTCATTTGTTTATCACAATTCCATTTATCCTGTTTATTCATATTTATGAGATGAATGGAATTGCGCACACACACACACACACATATATGAATAAACATGGGATGCATGGAATGGGAGTGCATGTATACATGCACTCATGCTTATGTTTCTATTTTGCTATTCACTTCCTGGAATCATCTTGGAACCCTCTGGCTCATAGATATCACAACACCGAAAATACATATCATATTGATATCATATAAACTTATTGATTGTAATAAACATACTACATTTATGTTGAAACTTTGTTTCTTTATTTATATTGATGACATTAATATTTAACAAATAATTTACTGATCATTCTCATTCATATCCTAAATACATGACATATTGAAATTATTATATTTCTTTCTATCGTATATTGTTTAAATATATTAACCAAAACTGTCTTCACATGACAAAAACTTTTATTTTGTCATTGCATATATCTGCCAGTTTGCTGGAAAAAATTAGACTATAATTTTTTCAACTATGAACAATATGATTCCTTTGACTTCTCATATCTAGAGTGGCTGCTGTGCAGACCAATAAGTATCTAATAATTGTTCCTTTTAATTGATATAATTTCTTTTTTAAAAGATTTTAGAACTTTTCATATAGTGTAACTAGAAGTTAATTTTTAAAATTCTATACTGGTTAGCACTCTGAAAACTTTATTAATCTGATTTGTAATATAATCATATTGACTAGGTATTAAAGTTTTATTTTTGTTTCCTATATTTTATTTCTTTCTCTTTTATTAATTCCATCTACTTTTCTGTAGATTTCTATTCATGTAGGCCTTCTTTAATTTTAACTGCACGTTTATTTATTTGATTATTTCAACTACCATATTTTATTATCTAATATCACCAATGTATTTTATATTTGTTCACACTCCATTTTTGAATGTTATTTATTTGATTATATGCTTATTTTATTTTACATTTATATTTTCCATCAATTATTTCTAATTTGCTACTCTTGTTCAGTATGCTATCTTTTATAGTTCTTCATATTCCTTATATATCAAATTTTTTTTTCCTGCAAGTTCATTTTTTTGGAACAGTTATCTGCCTCGGATCATAATAACATACCGAAGGGAGGGGGAAAAACTAGTTTCTGATTAATACCTTATAGAGATTTTATGAGGTTAGAGAGAGAGGTAGGAGACACCTACTGCTTTTGTGATCTTGTCTCATTCATCCACACACCGCCTTATATTAAAATGTAACGTGCCCTTCTGATTTTTTTCTATACCTCCCCTTGAGGCCCGCTTAATTCTAAGATTTATGTTTCAATGTTAAAATTACTAATTTCATATAATGATGGGGTGATCACAGAGGGCTGAAAGCAATTCAGTTATTGGGGGTGAAAGCATGATATACCTGTTGCTCAACCCTCAACCTGTATGCCCTCTAGTGCAACCTTGTTTTTGTTTTCACCTCTTGATACAAAGATCAGCTATTGTTATTTCTGCTCTTTAGAATCAGAGAGTATAATATGCCTAATACCAAGGAGAGAAATGTATTTATATAGAATGGCCTTTCACATTATATTATTATGGTTAAACTGTGTCCCCACCACCTTTTCGCCAATGCATTTTTTTTTTTTTGTCCACAGCAGAATCTATTCATTTGGTATTTCCAGGGAATTGTTAAGATTTTAACATTAATTTCTGGCATAAAATATATTTCAATGTATGTAAATGGCAGGAGAACATTAACCTATATTTATTAACACTTTTATCAAGAAATAGGAGCTTTTCATATACTTACTTTTACATATTTTATTACTCTTGAATTTTTTATCTTTAGGTTTGTAATGACTAGAAGCACAATATTTTGTATGTGTTATGTATATATTACATATATATTTGTATATTAAGTATATATATATATACAATTCACTCAAGATATCTACATATGTTTGTATAATGTACACATAAAATAATATAATCTTATATATATTTACAATATGAGACTCTGTGAAATATGTTCTTTAAAATTCTGATCTTCAAATAAAAGATTAATATATAATCTGTAAGTTGTGATCTCTATTTTGGCCATACATTTGGGACTTCTTATTTATAAATTAGTAGTATAATTTTGTTATTATAAAATTTAAATAAGTAAATGCCAGAGTCCAATCATTGAGCTCTGGATCTATGCATATGTGTTATTCTTGGCCAAGAAGAACCACTGATAGTTGATTCAGTCTTATGCATAACTCTGAGGGGATAAGTGTCCTTATTGGCCTTCCTATATAAATCTTTCCATTTATATAACCTTTCCTTATAAATAAGCTTTATCTTTGATATATTAAGCACTTATCTTATGCATTTATTTTTTCATTGAATCACTGTTTAGAATGCTTAAAGCATAACATTTAGTCCAGTAAATTCAATTTTACACTAAGCTTCAAATATAATAAGTGAATCTATATTTTATTTCTTATCCAAGTGTATTATATTACTTTGCTATGGCTAGTATAACAAAGTATTATAGATTGGGTAATTTAAACAATAGATACTAACTTTCTGTCGGTTTTGGAGACTGAAAATTCAAGATCAAGATGCTGGCAGGGTTGGATTCTTCTAAAGCCTCTCTCTTTGACTACCTTCTCTGTGTGTGCATGTGGTCACTCTTCTGTGTGCATGTGTGTCCCTAGTGTCTCTTGTGTGTCCCGATTTCCTCTTATAAAGATTCAAGCTCGGTTAGATTAAGGCCCACTGTGATGGCCTTATTTTAACTTAATTACCTGTTTAAATGCATCTATCTCCAAATACAATTACATTCTCAGGTATTGAGGGTTAGGACGTCGACAAATGAATTTGAGGTGGATATAATTCAGCCTATAGTACCAAAGATTCTGCTAAGTAAATATTATTTATAACATTAGTGCAGAAAAAATACAGCATTCTGTAATAAAAAATAAGAAATATTTTCTTTTTTTATTTTTCTTTTTTTAATTGTAATTTAGGTTCTGGGGTACATATGCAGATCATGCAGGATTGTTGCATAGGTACATACATAGCAAGGTGGTTTGCTGCCTTCATCCCCCCATCACCTATATCTGGTATTTCTCCCCTTGTTATCCCTCCCCAACTTCCCTATCCCCCTCTGCCCCTCCCCCGCAACTGACCGCAGTGTGTGATGCTCCCCTCCCTGTGTCCACGTGTTCTAATTGTTCATCACCCATCTATGAGTGATAACATGCTGTGTTTGGTTTTCTGTTCTTGTGTCAGTTTGCTGAGAATGATGGTTTCCAGATTCATCCGTGTCCTTATGAAGGACATGAACCGATTGTTTTTTATGGCTGAGTGGTATTCCATGGCGTGTATGTGCCACATTTTCTTTATTCAGTCTATTGTTGATGGACATTTGGGTTGGTTCCAGGTCTTTGCTATTGTAAACAGTGCCACAAAGAACATATGTGTGCATGTGTCTTTATAATAGAACAATTTATAATTCTTTGGGTATATTCTTGAAGGCAGCCTGCCCGCATTCTACCCAGGTCTATTAAGTTCTCCATTTAAACCCAAAAGTGGAAAAAAAAAAAGAAAGAAAGAAAGAAAGAAAGAAAAAGGGTAGTTTCTCTAATTCCATAGCAATAATAGAGACTTCATTATTGTTATATACTAGAAGAGAAAAAGGTTTTGCATCTGAGAATGAAGATTCCATTGCAGGGTTCTACTCTCAATTCAACCACTCTTGGGTGGCCTCAGGAAAGCCATATACTCTACATTTCTCATTTAGAAAATCAGCTACTCCCTGCCTTCAAGGGATCTTGTGAAACTAAGGAAGATTGGGTTTCCACAAAGCTGGGTAGATACTCACGGGAGAACGAAGCCACTAAATGTTCTCTTATAGACTGGAAACACATATTGAGCATATTCTGTCTTCTGACAGGAATAAATGAGGAACACTTAAGGTGTGAATTAAACACTTTTTTTTTTAAAGAACCGCAGAAGTCTATGGCAAGGAAATCTATACAAACAATGAGATTTTGACTGACTTCTTAACAGAAACAAAGCCAGAACGCAATGGAATAAATTATTTGATATGCTAAAAGAAAATAAATACAAGCCTAGATTTGTATACACAGGGAAAATATTCTATAAAAGTGAATGTAAAATAAATATATTTCAAAGCAACCAAAACCAGAGAGAAATTGTCACTGGCAGCCTTGCACTAATAGAAATACTAGAGACAGCTGTTCAAGTAGAAAGAAAATCATCCCAGACAGAAACATATAAAGATGGGAAGGAATGAGGAGCCATAAAAAATTCTAAATGTGTGGGTAAATAAAATGAAAATTGTAAAAAACAGTAATAATTTATTATGGTATCTATATTAAGCTATTCTTGCATTGCTATAAAAAACCAGAGACTGGGGTAATTTATAAGAAAAAAGTTTAATTGGCCCATGGTTCTAACAGGCTGTACAAGAAGCATAGCAGCATCTGCTTCAGAGGAGGCCTCAGAGAGCTTTTCCTCATGGTGGAAGGCAAAGTGGCAAGTGGGGCCGGGAGGTGCCACACTTTTAAAGGACCAGATCTTGTATGAACTCAGAGAGCTCACTTATTACCAAGGGGATGGCCCAAGTCATTCATGAGGGATCTGCCCCTATGATAGAAATACCTCTCACCCCAGGCCCCACCTCCAACATTGGGGATTACATGTCAACATGAGATTTGTGTGGGAATATCAAACCATATCAGTATAATTTTATTAAAATAAATGAAAATAAATTGTGTGTACCTTTTTGCATTCGTACCATGTATGAACGTTCCAGTTACATCTTCTCATAAATACTTGTCATTTTTAATTTTAGCCATTCAAATGTATATATGTGTCTAATATAGTATGATTTTAATTTGCAGTTTTTCATTGATTAAAATTATTTTCACATGCTTATTTCCATCCATAGGTTTTCTTCAAAGTTTCTGTTCCAAACATTTGCCCATTTTAACGTGAGTTGTTTACATTCTAATTATTGAATGGTGACAGTGTTTTCTTTATTCTGGATACAACATTTTTATCAGATATGTGTTTTTCAAGAGAAACAAAAACATATGTCTGGCTGGGCATGGTGGTTCACACCAGTAATCCCAACACTTTGGGAAGTCAAGGTGGGCAGATATCCTGAGGTCAGGAGTTTGAGACCAGCCTGGCCAACATGGTGAAACTGCATCTCTACTAAAAATACAAAAATTAGCGAAGCATAGTGGTGGGCACCTGTAATCCCAGCTACTTGGGAGGCTGAGGCAGGAGAATCACTTGAACCTGGGAGGCAGAGTTTGCAGTGAGCCGAGATTGCACCACTGCACTCCAGCATGGGCGACAGCGTGAGACCTCCTCTCAAAAAACAAAACAAAAAAAAATATGTCTATAAAAGGCCTCTACAGAAAGTTTATAGCAGAGCTTTACTAATAATTAACAAAAATTTTAAACAGTGTCTATTAACCGGTGAGTGAATAAACAAGATGCGATGCGTCCACACAATGGAATTCTGCTGTGTCCTAATAAGGAATGAACTACTGAGACACGCGACAATATGCATTCACAAATCCAGAAAATGCCTTATGTGTGTGGAAGAAGCCGGACACGATATATTTGACTGTGTAACTTTTATAACTTGTGTAGAGTACATTTCTTTTTTTTTATAACTGTTGGATTCTGCCTAGGTGACAATCTGAAAAAAGCAAAAATTATATCCAAGGTTAAAAATTATATCCAACGTTGCCAGGCTGCAATGAGAAAGAATGTTGATTATAAGACACGGAAAACACTTGAGGTCTTTAGGGTGATGGCAATAGTCTATATCTTGATGTGGATGGTGAAATGACTATGTTTGTCAAACTTATAGAACTATGCATTAGAAAGAGAAAATTTACTACATGTAAAGTACATTTCTTTTTTTTTTTTTTCCTTGAGACTGAGTCTCACTCTGTTCCCCAGGCTGGAGTGCAATGGCACAATCTCAATTCACTGCCACCTCTGCCTTCTGTGCTCCAGCAATTCTCCTGCCTCAACCTCCCTAGTGGCTGGGATTACAGGTGCCCACCACCACACCTGGCAAAATTTTTTTTGTATCTTTAGTGGAGACAGGGTTTCTCCATGTTGGTCAGGCTAGTCTTGAATTCCTGTCCTCAAGTGGTCCACCTGCCTTGGTCGCCAAAAGCACTGGGATTACAGGCATGAGCCACCACACCCAGCCTAAAGTATACTTCAATAAACACATTTTTAAAAAAGAGAACAATGATATAAAACGTGATAGTGGTAAATGATCTTGGAGGTGGTAAAATATGAATTCATATGATATGTAATTTATATAAGTACATAAATTATATTAGATACTAATAAGTCATGGATTTGGATATTGTAAATATTCAGGGAACTACAAATATTTGAGTGAAATTAAGTAATACAAAAATAAAAGGTGAGACAGACCTGGTTCATGGATTGGGAAAGTCAATATAGTAAGATACAAATTCTTTCCAAATGATCTATAGTCAGTGCAATTTCAATTATAGTTCTTAGCAGGTTTCTTGTGGAATTTGGCATGCTAATTCTAAAATTGAGAAGAAAATGTAAAAGACCAAAAATGCTAAATGAAGTCCTGAGAAGTACAAAGTTTGAGGACATAGATAGATGTTGATAGATGACAGAGGTAGAGATTATAGGCCTAAATTTGAAAGATAAAACAGTAACGAATCTAGGAGCTAACAGAAAAACATTTGTTTTCTTGGGGTGGGCACAAAAAGCTCAAACCACAAAGTAAAAGATTGATAAATCAAACTTCATGAAAAATAAAAACATGTGTTGCCAAAAGATAAGCATTAAGACAGGTAAAGGAAAGACATTAAGTAGAAAAAGAGATTTTCAATACACATATATGAGAAAGGACTACTCCATAACACAGAGAGAACACCAAGTCAACTAGTAAAAGAGAGAGAATACAATTTCTAATAATGAAAAGTAGACTTGAACAGACATTTACAAAAGAGAATATCTAAATGACTAACATTTATACAAAAATTTGCTAAGAATCACTTGACATCAGAGAATTGCAAATTAAAGCCACAGTAAGATATTATTGCATATCCACCAGTAACTAAAGGTGCTCAGTGTTGATGAGGATGTGGAGCAATAGGAACCCTTATACACTGCAAGAGGAATTGTAAATTAGAACAGCCACTCTGAAAAATTATTTCCTTTTTTTACTAAAGGTAAATATATACATATTCTATGACCCAGAAATTCCATTCCTAGACATATACTCAACAGAAATGAGTACTATATCTAACAAAATACATGTGCAAGAATGTTGGCATAAACTTTAATAATAGCCCCAAACTAGAAACAACCCAAATATTCATCAGCAGAATAAATAACTATGGTGTGTTAGAATACTATACAGCAATGAAAAAGGATGTACTATTGATACATGCAACATCATAGATGAAACTCACAAACAGGACAAGAAGCCAAACGCAAAAGAGTATTATTACATGGTTTCATTTAAATGAAGTTCAGAATAAGGCAAAATGAATTTCTGTGGATAAATGGCAGAATATTGGTCACCTTTCCTTGAAGCAATGGCTGGGATGTGGCAGGAGAGAGGCTAACAGGGACTTAGACAATGCTTTTAATCTTGATCTTGGTATTGCTTTCATGGGGGTGGTCACTTTGCAGAAATTTATGAAGGAGTACACTTAAGATTTGCACTCTTTTCCATATCTTATATTTCAATAATAACAAGTTTACCAGAAAATGAAATCCTATGTGTTTCTGGAAGATAAATTGCAGTGCTGTGGAGGACGATCATTGGCCAAACCAACTTGCTACAGAGGCACAATTAGGGTTCCAGACATGGTACTTATCAAAGCAACACTGTTTTGTACGGTAAATCCTTTTCCCTGCATGTGTGTGGCAGCCTCAGAAACAGCGTCTGTTCACATGTGGAAGGACTTTAATTAGTATCACTGCACACAGTATTATTCGCCAAAGGATTACCAACTTTTTATTAAAGAGATGTTTATTTTATCAGGGGACTCCCCACCAGTAGAATAATGGTAGTTTACTGATAGTTCCTGAGGACGACCCACAAATTTTCAAACCTGTTGCTCTTTTCTTTCTACACCATCTCCCTGCCTAATGTACTAGAATTCCCCCTCAGAATCTGGCTAGTTGGCTTTTATATTTGTTGGCCATTCTTTTTGACATTTTTGGTGTCTGACCATTATGTAAGATTGCCTTTGTGTCTCGCTTCCTTCCAAAAAATGCCTCTTTTCAGACCAGTAATGGACATCTTGCCACAAACAAATAAGGTAATGTCCCTCAAAGCAGCTCCCTGCACTGAACCTTGGATGCTCAAGTCAAATGATTCATTCATCAGGACCCAGGAAAGTACAAGAAGTGAAGGTTTAGTGGCGGCTCGCCCAAGGGTGGTTCACATCTGTTTCCATGGTTTAAAACAACTTTTAAAGGGATGGTCACAATCTTTAAAGAATCCAAATGCCAAACTTTAAGAGCAGAGCTGAGCTTGCTAACAAACTACAATTAGAAAAAATTTTGGTCTAGGAAGGACATGCAGAGACAGATCATTCAAGTCAGAAGTTCATAATCTCATTAGAGTCTCATTAGCCTTTGAAAATCTAAGAAAAGCTGTGGATTCTCTTGCCTCAAAACTACATTTAAGATTTCGCATGGAACTTTAGTGGGGGTGTGTGTGTGTATGTCATCCATAAATCTGTTTGAAGCCCAGACATTCCACATGAAAAAGCCCCAATGTAATCAAAGCAGGTAAAGAAGGTCTGGAGGGGTTAAGTAGTTTACCTAAAGGGACAAGGGTGGTAACCTCAGAACAGGACCTAGAACGTGCATACTCTGGCTTACAGTCTACTACCCACACCACTACTCCAGAGTAAATAAAATCCTGTATTTTTAAAGATATGGTTATTCAGGGGCAGGTTGTGCTGTCTTGAAATACATATTGATTAAGAAGTTGCAGGGGGGAGAAATGGTCTTGAATGTAAAGAAAGACAGTCATATTTTCTATTTAGGGTCTAAATTAGTTGCTTTTTAAATCTTTTTTGTACCTGCTTTAAAACTAGGTGAATGGGTGATTGGAAATATAAAATTCCTAAGGATGGGCACTATGTTAATCATTTCCTTCCAGTGTATCCAGATTAATATGAAAAAGAAAAGAGTCCCAAATTTTCAGGACACCATTATTTGTTCTGAAGTCTCTAACAGAAACAGATAGTAGAAACTAATTTGCTTTATTTGATCATCTCAAGCAGTTAGACCACCATGCATTCTTTGCATCATAGCCTTTTTATTACTAACAAAATGTTGGATATTCTTACACGAGAATTGTTGAACATGTCTGTCATTCATATCCTACAATAAAGCAACAACCTCTTAGTTTATTTTCAAGAAGTACTCTTATATCGGGATTATGAGATATTCTGTCTCAGGCACCCCTTCCTCCCTCTGTTCACATACAAAGTGGTCATGTTAGTAAGAGTTCCTGGTAACGATATCATACTACCTACATTCAAAGTGCTTCTGTCTCTCCCTAACCATGTAACTCTGGGCAAGTTAGTCATCCTCTTTGAACCATGGTATCTTCATGGATGAATCAGGAATAATAAACAGACCTATAACATTGCTGAAGAAAAAGTGCGATCAGGCATGTGAAGGAAGTAACCCAGTGACTGGGACACAGTAAGGCTGGGTCCACATTAGTTAGTGGTGGTGTTAGGAGCATCTCAGGTTAAGGCACAGAACCAGAGAGAGAAGGGGAGACGTAATCAATGCCTGAAGTCGAAGACATTTTAAAGCAGCTTGGCTTGACCTTGACTCAAAATAAACAATGGCAGTTCCTCTAACCCAAATCCTCTAATTCTAGTTACCTGCAAACAGAATGCATGGACAATTTTCTATCAAAAAGTCTTAATTACATGCAGTTTCTAAAGGACCTCATTAGAAGAACTCCATTATGCAGCTCTAGCAATAGTCATAAGGAAGGACTCCACTATCACCCAACCCCTGGGATAATAATTTTCTTCTCTGCTGTAGGGGGTGATTCCTCCCAGGCTCTGCCTGTGGATCCAGTACAGAGCTGAAGCTCAGCTGTTTGTCCAGCCTCCAGCTTCTGAGAAGAAAGGAGCTGGAGCTCATGACAAGGACAGGAGAGTCCACGTTTTATAAGCAGAGAACATACGGGCTTTCTCTGGAGAGACATTGGTTATCTTTCATGGTCATTGCTTTTGGTTTTATGTCATTTATTTTTCATTCATGCAGTGGATTTCAGTCGTTTTCAGTTTTGCTAATCACAGTTTAGGCAATTTTTTTTCCTGCTATAATGGAGGCTTGTAAGCACCAATTCTCTTCCTATTAGTTTAAAAAATAAAACAAGTACTGTAATTTTTCTATGGACTTTTCTGCTGTGGGAAATCTACAGTGGCTGAGCTTAAATGTCTATACCTGGGAGACTCCCTGGAGACATCTGGAGACTGATTCCACTTCCGGTATCTTAACTCTCCAACGGTACTCCGGATGGGGGAACAAATGATCTGCAGGCTGGGCCACAAAATTCCACTCGAAAAACAAATAAAAGGCATCTCGCTTCCTACCTTGAAGTTGAGGCTCAAATTGCTTCAAACAGCCTGTTTACAGATGTGATTCCTTCCCTGATAAGCACTTCAGAATGTTCTCTGTCCGAGCTGTTTGGGTTCAAGTACAGGGCAAGGCCCAGAAAAGGAAAGCTCACTACATCCCTGTGACCACAGCAAGAAGCTGTTTTTCTAGGAGAAGCCACTCTGCAATCCCCACCCAGCAGCTTCCCCGGTTACCAGCACTACTGGAAAAAAGCACACACCCAGATCAATGGACCGCAAAACAGTGTTCGCATTTTCAACCCCTGTAAGCAACTGTCATCAGCTGTCATCAACCTTCCTTCCACTTCTTGGCTTACAAAAACATGTTAAGATGCCCTCACCCTAAAAAAATTAGGTCACATGTTAAATTTTAAACTTTAAACCTGTGCCTAGAGTCTGCAAATCCCGCAAGCTATCCTACATGCTCTTTCTCCTCTGAAAGAGTAGTCGTCTATCTGCAAAGAACTATACTTCGAACCTTAGGAAATTGCCAATATTTAACTGGCTTTTACCCCCAAATCTCTCATACTGTTAACCTAATATCACAATATTTACCAGTGTTTATTTAGAGGTAATGGAAGAGGGATGAAAGAATCTTAAATGATCATACTTTTCTACCTTATACTCCTCTATATTGTCCGAATTTCTACAACCAGCTTAGATTAGTATTGAAAACATTAAAAAAAAAAAAAAAAAAAAGGAGAAGAAGAAGAAGTGGTCAGCCAGGCATGATGGCTCACACCTGTAATCCCAACACTTTGGGAGGCTGAGGCGGGCAGATCACGAGGTCGGGAGATCAAGACCATCCTGGCCAACATGGTGAAACCCCGTCTCTACTAAAATACAAAAAGTTAGCCAGGCACAGTGGCATGCGCCTGTAATCCCAGCTTTTCGGGAGGCTGAGGCAGGGGAATTGCTTGAACCCAGGAGGCAGAGGTTGCGAGCTGAAATTGTGCCACTGAACTCCAGCCTGGTGACACTCTGTCTCAGAAAAAAAAAAAAAAAGTGGTCAAAATCTCCATCTTCACTTCCTCGAGACACTTTGACTCCTCAGGTCCTTGCCCTCTGCTCCTTGTGCCTGTCCTCCTTCCATCCCTCACTGAGGCTAGCAAAGCCGCCCTGTGAGCAGATTCAGCCAATGTCCCAGATGACATTTGACACTTTCTCATTTGTACACTCTTCCACGCAGCCTTTGTTTTCCTGGTTCTCCAGCCTTCTGTCCACTCCATTCAGTCTCCTTTCCTGGTTCGGTCATTGAACAAATATTTACTGAGCATTGCTACATACCCAGGTACTCCCTAGGGCTAGCAAAATTATCATGAACATGACACAATTTTTGACTTTGCCCACCTCTAAAATGCTGGCATTCCCCAAGCTTCCATCCACCTCTCTTCTTATTTTATATCCTCTCCCTGGGCCATTGCTTCACTTGCTTGATTTCATTCTCTTCCTCAACCTTTATGCTGATGACTCACAAAGTCCCCACTTCTCCCCATCATTCTTCGTCAGCTGAATATTCCAAAACCATCTCAAATTCAATGTGTTCTGAACCAAATTCAATTGCCAGCTCCTACTCTTCCTCTACTTGGTTCTTCCTCCAACATTTGCTAGGTAGAGCCTGCCCACCCTATTTGTCCAGCCATGCATTCTAGAGTTATCCTTTAATTCTCCATCTTTGATAGGTCCTTCCAAAAGCAGAATCTGAGACCAGAAAATGAGTACAAAGAGTTTACTTGGAAAGCAAACCTAGGAAGCAGGCATAAGAGAGCAGGGAGCACGAGGCAGGGAAAGAGAAAGGACCAATAAAGGGAGTGTGATTGAATAGGTTTCTATTGTGGATGACTGAGGTGCATTTCTACATAGGACTTTATAAAGAACTATGTGGAATAAGCTCCCAGATTTTCCCACTAAAAGATAAGAGGCTGCAGCCTTTTTACAGATTCTCATTTCCCAGTAGTTAAGAGTTGCTGGAAGCAGGACACAAGTTGAGTGCTCCCTGCACTTCCAGTGTGCACAGAAACCATCTACTGACCACAGCTGCAGCCGAAACCAGAAACAAGGCAAGGAAGTAGCATAAGAAATATGCACCTCTGCCACTTCTCTTTGTCCCACATTCGGTTTCCAACTCCTAATAATGCAACTTCTTAAATAACCATCACTTCTTAGTTCAAACTCTCACATATTATCTGAACAACTGGAATGACCATCTGACTGCTGCCAAATGAATCTGTCTAAAACCAAGTCTGGCCATATAGATTCCTGTTATGTCACTAGCTACCTATTGTATGAACAGCCTACACAAATGGAGTCCAAATTTCTTTTGATTGCATAGTTGGCCCTTCACATCCGGTCACCATAATTCTTGTTCCTGTTTTACTTTCTTCAATTTCAGCTATACACACCCTATAACTCAGCTATATTAACTTGCCACTCTTTCTTAAATTTGTCAGGACATTTCATAGTTATTTTTCTTTGCATGTGTTATTTGTACCATGCAGTACAGAGACCATTTATCCTTCTCCCCTGGGTCTTGTGAAGTCCTTTATGATCCAATTCAGCATCACTTCCTGGAAGAGTCATCTCCAACTTTCTCAGGTGGCTTCTAGCCCTGTTTTCTCAAACACTTTCTAGGTTACCCAGTGACTTTTTTGTTTGTTTGCTAGATTGCTTGCATGTTTTTACAGATAGGTCTCATTCCCTTACCCAGGCTGGAGTGCAGTGGTGTGATCATAGCTCACTGTAACCTCAGACTCCTGGGATCAAGCAATCCTCCCACCTCAGCCTTCCAAGTAGCTCATGCCACCATGCTTGGCTAATTTTTTTTTTTTGTAGAGATGGGGGTCTTACTATGTTGCCCAAGCTGGTCTTGAAGTCCTGGCATCAAGAAATCCTCCCTCCTTGGCCTCCCAAAGCATTGGGATTACAGGCATGAGCTACCATGCCTAGCCTCCAGTGACAATTCTTAATGTTTAATTATTATGGTATGTCTCTCTTCTTGGCTACACTGCACATTCCTTGGGGCAAGTTCCAGTTTAATTATCTTTGCATCCCCAGAATCTATTCAGTATCCATGGCCGATATTCAATAATCATCAGCTGAATGAATACATAAAGCATACATACCTCTTAGATGTGGCCAATCTGAGAAAAAAAAAAGGTAATTATATATCATGGTTGTCACCTTGTAATCATCTGAGGGATGCTAATTATGCCTCATAATTTGAGCATGTTACTTCTTCATAAGGTCCAAAAGATGCTATGCTTTATGAAATGCTATTGGTTCAAATGATATAAGTTTTTAAATAAGACAAGAGATTTTAATATTTAATGAAATACATCTCAATTTTTAAACATGCTTAAATGAAACCTATCATTATTCTCATACACAAGATAAATAAGCATTTCTCTATTTTTCCTTATATATGTGTTTCTGAAGTTTACAAAGTTTAAGTAAATGAGGAACAGAAAGATAATTACATAACTATAAAGAAAATTCAGTTCCCAAGAGGAATAAAGCAAATGAAGGTTGCTTCTCAGCCTTCTTTTATTCACTGTACCAAAACATTCATATCATCTACATAGGTTTCTAAAAAGTTCCTGTGATACAATGATCTCAGTGTCACACCAATGTGGAAGGAGTGTCCCCCCATTTATTTACTGGAAAGAATAAGTGCAACTTGAATGAAATATTGTAAGGAACACTAAGGCCCAAAGCCCAATTTTGACTGTACTGTTTTAATTTTACTCTGGGGAAAGTTTTACTGGTTGAAGACATATAACCCCAAATGTGTTGGTCAAATTTATTAACATTTTGAATCACCTAAACATAAGGCCCTTGTCCCAGGACCTCAGAAACCTTTCTCCAAAACATGCATATCTCAATTAGTCTCCTGCTGAGTCATGAATTTGTGAATTCTAGTAAACTGCCAAAGTGGAGTGAACCACCCTGGCCTAATCTGTATCTGAATCCCAGAAAGGAGACCCAATATTGAAGTCAAGAAACAATGAAGGGGAGGGTTGCATTCCTGCTGAACAAGCCTTGATGTAGAGAATACTGTGACAACTACTAAAGTAAGAGTTTAAAGAAAAGAGCAGGAATACAGAAAACTCAACTGTCCTTAATTCTCCATCACCTTAAATAATGGCATGGCCAGTCTCCAACTCAGGACTGGAGACCGTCTAGAAGGTGAAAGCACTAAGCTGCCCCGGAGTTGGTGCAGATGGATTTCCTCCATATGCCAGCCAATAGAAAAGCACAACTAACGAGGAAAACTCTGGAGGCTCACAGAGGAGTCCCAGGGAAAAGATTTATTCCAAAAGTTCCTCCTATGATCATTGGGTACAAGAGAGTCACAGATCCTTCACTGTTATTTCCTAAGATTGGGGCATTTTTGACTAATCAGGCTAAGAGAAGTTTGAACTAGATGTTGAACCTTGAAGACCAGGAAAGGATGATCATTTTTAGCATGTAGGAAACAGGTAAGACTGCCTTTTCAAGTCCCCACCAAAGTAACAGTAAAGGATGTTTTAAATAGATAAACCCAAATCAGGGGAGACAATAGTGCATGAAGTATTTTCACAAAGTGTTGGAAGATGGAAGCAGATGAAAGATAATTGACTTCACAGAACTGAGAAAAATCACAACTAAAATGCCTATAAAAAGGAATACCAGAAGGAAGCAATTCGCCTCTACTGAACTGTAAGAGGCATAGCACATAGTGACATGGAAGGTGGAGTCCAGATGCAGGTCCAAATGCAGGAGATATAGGTTTGAATTTGTCTATAGAAAGACGGAAATGTGGCCCGTGCCTGATCCCCTCATTCATTCAAAGCAGCTAAGGGATCTACCTTCTTCCTCATCCCCTAGAGGAGCAAGATGGAATGTTCTGGATGAAGAGAAGCCTGAGAGGAGAACAGGAGGAAGGAGCTGGGTTTATAAAGACATGAAAGCAAATGAGCTGTGTGCCCCACAGCCCCTTCCCACCCTGTTCACAAAATGCCAGCCACCAAGTGTTACACCACAAACCCTACCTGCAACCTCAGGACAGAACACTAGCATTCGCATCTGGAGAGGCTGAACACACCCCAGGAATAATAGCTTCATAGAGATACTTGAGGATCCCCTGGTGGAAAAGCTAGCTCACCTGGTTACCTTAAAGTGAATCTCTCTAGTCAACAAGCCTGCCCCAACTCCTCACCTACAAAATAGCAATCCGCTTGTTAGAGCACTACTTAAATATGAGTAGATATGCAAAAGTGATCAGAGAATTGAGAAACTGAGAAAATCTAACAAAAACAGAGAGTCTAAAAAATAAACTGGAGAAAAAAATACCAAAAAAGTCATACTTACGTCTTCAGAGAGATGAGAAAATATTGTATCTATGAAAATATAGATATAATATAATAAAGGAATAATCAAAGAAAGATATATTGGTTTTTTTTAAAGATAATTGAAGAAAATGAAATGATTATAACACAGAAAATACTTTCTGGGAGATTTCTAAGTTAAAGATATGAGAAAAGAGAGAATATATAAGAAAATAAGATCAGTCTAGAACTTGTTACCCAAAAAATGGTCCACAAACCAACAACATTGGCAACCCCAATTGCCAAAGAGGAGTAAATGGAGTAGGAACTAGTTAGAAATACAGATTCTAAGGTGTCACCCAGCTCTGTTAAATCAGAAACTGAGTCTTAGCAAGATCCCATAATATTTTCCCCTATATACCTTCTTAAGAAAGACAGTAGGAGGTGTACGTCATTAAAATGAGATAATAAATCAAGAAAGAGAAAAACATAATGCTAGGCAATAACTGGTGAGGCATTATATTGGCCACCTATATAATTAAGCAAATGATAAAAGAAAGATAACTATTAATTCTGCAGAGAAAAGTTTTACGTGAAAGAAAATATAAACACCATATACTTATTGCCTCTACGGTAAATAATATTAACATAATAAAAATACTGGTTTAACGAATTCATCAACTTTTATAAAACCATCATAGGAAGATCTTGCCCAAAGAAATGGATATGATGCTGTTGAGAAGAAAACAAAATCAGCCTCCATAATAGGTAGTCAACAGAAACAGCCTAAAGTTAAAATATACAGAAATAGTACTAAAAACATTATCTTGTAATATAGCGTTAAATAGCAGATGAAATAGTACTGAAGAGCAGAAAGAAAGCTTTCTTTGAGCAAGGACTACGAGCAAGGGTAAACCTGCTAGTTCTTCAAAATCAGGCTTTTAGAATTTAAATATTATCTCATTATTTACTATATATATTACTTAGATCAAAATGTATTATTTCAATCTATTTAGGACAAGATCATTCAGGTGATGCTACTTTTGCTAACAGAAAAAAAAATAATAATAACAGGTCTAAAGTCAGCCAGCTTCCTACTTAACCACCAAAAATTATCTGGCTATCAGTACCTGTTTTTGTCTTTTAGTAAGCAACTCAGTAAGCTACCACCTTGGGTGATGCAGGAAGGCAGATATGTGCTCTATTTTGTGTAATTGCCATGGACATAGGTTAAGGAAGAAGACTAGAAGAGAAATACTGTGTTGACTCATTCAACAAATATTTATGTTGAACTCAGAGGGTGAACCACAAAATATAATGCAAGATCCCTGCTTTAAAGGAACTCACATTCAATTTCAAATTCAGCATACCCAGATAATCATAAACAAAGTAGCACATGGTGTGTAGTATAGAGAAAGACTGTATATGCAATGAGGTCTATAGATATTTTAAGACAGGATGTGTTGTGCTGTATAGGCTTTGGTCTCATAACGCCATGGTTTTCATCTCAGGTCTATCACTTCGTTAAAAGACCCTTAAGCAAATCATTTAACTTCTCTGAATTTCAGTCACTTTATTGGCATAATAGGATTAATAATACTGTCCCCTTAAAATTCTGTAAAAATTAAATGAGACGATATATTTAAAGGCACCCTGTAAATTCTAAAATGCTAGACATTTGCTGGGTTTATTATGCTATGCTCAAGCATATAGAGAAGGAATTGGGTCCCTTTGCCATTAAAATTTTCATTCTTTAAATTTTTTTTACTTTTATTTAAATGGTGAAACAAACAAAAAATCCTAAATCCTAGCACCTGTCATTCTGATTACAGTAGGAAACAGATGACTATATCAGTAGAATTTTTATTTTAACCTATGTACTCCTTAAGCTCATACCGGGATTGACTCTAAGCATACTTGTATACATGGAAAAGACAGGAAATTTTAAAAGCCCAAATAAAGTTTATGTTTAAAGGAAAAACTATTTTAGGCCAAAATAAGCTATTAAAATAGAGCATACTGAGCTTTGACCAAGTGTGCCAAGGTGCCCACTGTTTCATGTATACAGATGGGTTGGTGTGATCCAATTTTGGATTTTCAGAGTGTCTGGGAGTCAGCTTGCTCCCTCATACCTTTTCTTTACAGACTTCTAATTAATACCCTTGAAAGGATATATGCAGAGATTACACACTGTATAATTACACAAAAAGAGCAACAGAATTTCTTCTTCATTACAAAGCCAGCCTTCCAAAAGACAATACATTTCTGATGCCTTTTGAGCCCCAGCACTCTCAGGCATAGGAAAGCTAAAGGGCAGTAGACTATTTACAGGGTTGTCTTCCAGCCTCTGGAGATCACTTTCCAGAGTTAAGGAACCTCCTCCAATCTGGTCAGACTGCCAGGATGCTGGCCATCTCAGGCCACTGTTGTCCCTGCTTCAGCCAAGAGAATGCGGACAGCCTGGTCCACCAGGCAAGTAAGAGTGCACTGCCCCATAGGCCAAGCCAGGCCCTGCTTGTGTGACCAAGTTAACTTATGTTTTCAGAAAAGTCCTGAGCCAGCTAATTTGGAGGACATCTATTCCTTCAAATCATATTCTGTGCTTTATCTTGTTAATGGCTAATCCTACAAGTAATGGCACAAGCCATTAACAATGGCTACCCTCACACAGCAACCCAATCCCCTTAGTGACTGGAGCTGCCCACTGGCTCAGGGAGGCAAGAAGGAAGAAAGGAACTGAAAGCTAAATTGGGATACTCTTTTCCAATAATAATCATGAACATGTGAAACTTCCCACGGAAATATTATAGTGAGGAAAAAATACAAGACTCAATAAAACAGCATACTAAATGATTCCATTTATGTTAAGTTCAAAACCAGACAAAGCTAATCTATGGTGAAGGAAGTAGAAATATAGGCTACCTTTGTAGAGAGGAGCATTAGTGGGCATGATGCCTGTCTCCTTCCCTTTTCCAGCCTTGTTAAGTAGATACAAGACATCTGGAGTGAGCAATAAGTAATAAATAAAACCAAAATATGCAATGCAGACAAGGATAACTCATACATCATAAGGATTCTCAAACTATATTTCATCTCAACAGGTGTTTGAATGAGAATCCTCACATGGTATACAGAGATTGTGGAACAGGGCCACACCCAAATATGAAGCTTGAGTTTTTCATACTTCCCTGAGTTAAGGCTATAATTCAACTTCCTTCCCATAACTAATCGTAACACATCAGCATGTCAGATACTTGGTTAAGGATGTTCAGAGAAACACTGCACCACCTGCCATCACCTTACAAAGTATATAATGAAAAGGTGGCTTTCTTTTAAAGTCGATTTATTCCATGGCCTTATCTCCAATGGTTGCAACCAAGGAAACTCTGCTGAAAATCTTTAATCCTAATAAGTCACCCAAAACTGAACTATTGCTTTTATTACCTGTGATGGTTAATACTGAGTGTCAACCTGATCAGATTGAAGGATGTAAAGTATTGATCCTGGGTATGTCTGTGAGGGTGTTGCCAAAGGAAATTAACATTTGTGTCAGTGAGCTGGAAAAAGCAGACCCACTCTTAATCTGGCTGGGCACCATCTAATCAGCTACCAGTGCAGCTAGAATATAAAGCAGGTAGAGAAACATGAAAAGGCTAGACCAGCTTAGCCTCCCAGCCTACATCTTTCTCCCATACTGGGTGCTTCCTGACCTCAAACATCAAAATCCAAGTTCTTCAGCTTTGGGACTTGGACTAGTTTTCTTCCTCCTCAGCTTACAGACAGCCTGTTGTGGAACCTTGTGATCCTGTGAGTTAATACTATTTAATAAACTTCCAGGGTTCCCTAGAGTGACAAAACTAATAGGAGCTATATATGTATATCGATGTATATATGTATACATATATACATATCTCCTATTAGTTATATATATCTGTATACATATGCACATATACATACATATCTCCTATTAGTTCTGTCACTCTAGGGACCCTAATACATTGCCTAAATATAATATGGTATGGCCAAAAAGACATGCAGAAAATGTCCAAAAACCTGCCTCTAGGTCTCTTTCCCCAAATTCAAAGTAGAACTAGCCCAAATCCACTATCATGCTACTCTCCAATTATTCTCTAACATCTAATGTAATTTACCTTGCTCTAGTAATTCTACAGATAGAATTATAGATAAATAGATATAT
Source organism: Cacajao melanocephalus (assembly GCA_963573385.1). NCBI lineage: Eukaryota > Metazoa > Chordata > Mammalia > Primates > Pitheciidae > Cacajao > Cacajao melanocephalus. Next base: position 5,397 of record CAUYLG010053930.1, on the reverse strand, counting down.
GATTGATTGATAGATAAAACAGCTTTTTCTTAAGCTCAAAAAGTGGTTCTCATTTTGGCCTTCCATTTATGAGCAATCTAAGAAGTGAAGAAATTCACTATAGCCGGTACTCTAGAATGTGACCTGGACCCACTTATGTTTTCTATCATCCCAGATGAGGCTTAAATAACATCTTGTACACATCCATGAGACTTGGGATTCCTCACAGAATGGTGGCCTTAGGGTTGCACAGTTCTCCAAGAGAGAGCATTCCTAGAAGCCAAAATGAAAATGTTATAGCCTTTTGTGACCTAGCCTCAAAAGTACAATATTGTTACTTTTCTGTACTCTGTTGATTAGAGAAGTCACAAGCCCATTCAGAGTAAAGGGGAAGAGAAATAGATTCCACCTCTTAATGGGAGAAATGCCAAAGGAGTGGCAGATTTAACACTAACCCATGAAGGGAAGAGAAAGCACGTTCTCTTTCCACACTGGGGATGTACAGCTCATACACATAAGCTATCCTCTCTCTTACCCCCAATCCTGAGATTACCGCAAACTCAGGACTGCTGACTCTCCTACTTCTGACACTGAGACTCTTTTTGTAGCAGAAAAATTAGGGAAAGAAGGCAGAAGAGATCTTGTCACAAGTGGCACTGTCATTTATCTTATGGAATTTGTTTTGGTGATAAGGAAAAGGACCTGAATCTACAAAAAGATATTTCCCCAAACATTCAAGTGAAACCTGAAGTACTCTCCTTAAAGCTTAAACCCTTACATTCATACCCCTTCCACTCCTCTCCACCCCACTGCCCAGAAATATGGCAGTCAATGTATCCTATTTTAGTATGAATTAAGGATTAACTGAGCCATACAAAAAGATGTGATAAATGGCTGAGGTAATAGGGTCTTCTACCTAAAGTGGGGTGCAGAAGCAGAGAGCACCAGACACACTATACCTTCTATCAGGCAAGGAAGAAGAGCTATATAACTATGTTTCAACCTTGTCACTTCATGCCATTTCCAATGCTTGGAAGTGGCTTGTCATAACCTAAACTTACAAATAACTTCTGTTAAGAGTCAAATTTCCCCCTTAGAATAGAATAATTCTGGGGATCTTTTTGTATTGGGCTTTTCTGAATTATAAAGGTGAATTGAGGACATACAATTTAATCTTAAACCATGGCTCAAAAAATGCTTTTCTCTCCAAACATGGAACTCAGGAGGTCAGGGGAGGATGAAGGAAGGAATTGGCTTTAAAATACAATTTTCTTTTTCTGATTGCTTCTTTAGAAAAAGCCATAAATATGAGACTAGGTAGAGAGAGGAAAATCAAAGAGAAGTCAGAAATATTATTGTACCAAGCCACCACCCAAATGCAAGATGGAATTACACAAACATTAACAGTTGCATTCTTTTTTCTGACACTGACAACTTTCCTAACACTGAAGCAATATCCACATTTAATGGTCTCAAGCTTATGCCATGGGACTATGAATTGATGAGTAATGTGAAGGGGGAGAGAGAGAAATGTAACAGCAAAAGTATTCTCTTTTTCTCTTCCTGTCTATCCTTTTACATCAACAAAACTGAAAAGTGAGGAAGGGAGGAAAGGGGGCCAAAAGAAAAACCAAAATCAGCTTCACAGATAGCATCTACCTTATTGAATTTTCCAGACCCAAGATGCAATCCATTGAAGAAATTTCACTCTTCCAATTCTTAAAAGGTCCTAAATCTTAAAGCCAATTTGCAGAGTGGCTTAGGAGGACCTAGGAATTTTCCTCCCAGGATTGATTTGCATAAAATGTCTCTCAGTGAAATCAGCCACTAATGTCTAGTTTCTCATTCAGATTCAGATACTTGGATGTCCAATTAGCTCCCACAATGGCCATTGGTTGCTTGGCAATCTCAAAATCCAGTGGCTGAATTCCCCATGGATTGATTCCAACCAGAGATCCTACACATGATTCTTTGATCAAGGAAGCTGACCCACCAGGAGATAGCTAACAAGGGATTTATTACAGAGATTTGATTTACACAATGGTGGGAGCTGGTTAAACAGCCTATGAAGGCCTACAGTTTTGCATCTGATGCTGACATCTAAAGTCAGCAGAGTTAGCAGTCATAAAGAGCACATGGATGTGGAGTGGAGAGAGCAAAGACAAACTAGAACCTGCAAGGATGGGCTGGAATCCTCAGAGACAGACCAAACCCATATTACTCTCTTATCTCTTCCAAACCTCCACCTTCGATGACAGTATGTTCTGCCGGACTTCACTCATCACGGAACTGAACTGTCCCTGGGCCCAGGAGGTGGGGCAGCTGAGGGAGGATCCACAGGAGCCATAGAAGCTGCAAGACCAGCCATGAGGACGAGCCTGTGGCTAAACAATGGCATGCGTGAGTGACAACTGCTCCAGGTACCATACTCAAACCTCCCAAGGATAAAAATAATTTGGCTGTTGCTTCACTTTTGCCTTCCAAATATTTCACAAAATGTCTTGTGTCTCATTTTAATCCAAAACCATGCAAGGAAGGGAATTCTGAGGAATGCAATATCAGTCACGCTAAGTTGACACAGTACAAACCCACCCCAACTTGATTGGTTTTCTGGCACCCCCCTGTCACCCACCAAGCTGGCTTCACTTAATTGTCTTCTGTGCCATATGACAGGCAGGAGATCACCTTCAGAGCAAGGAGAGTAGAAAAACACAAAGACATGCAGAAAAGAGAGTGAGGACAGAAGAGAAGGGAGCAAGAATTAGGAAAGAAGTCACCACCCAGGGTATTAGAAACAAGAAGAAAGAGGAAGAGCCTCTTGGCTTCCCACAACACACAAAAAATGACTGAATAATCATAGCTAATTAATTGTCTGGGCTTGGAACAAACACCAATGCATAGAATATCTTAACTAAAAGTTGCTGTGATGCCTACAAATCTCCACCCCCAATCTCCTGTGGCATGCCCACTAAACTAAGGTCATCCAGTGAGAAACAGAGAATCCTGAGGTCCTACTTGCCTGCTTTAGTGTATCTACTGAGACTGGAGACCTTATAATGTCACCCAAAACCACATGCTAAGTAAATATATGATACAATTTTAGCCTGGGCTTGAGGAAAACATTTAAAACAATTAAACCGAAAAATGAAATTATTCTCTAATATTTTCAGTATTTGATCTCATTTTAAAGTATAATCACCAACTGTATCTACTCCAGTCCCCCAAGTTCAACATTTCCATAATGGATCCTGCAGTGAAATTCTCCCTGGATTCCCTAGGGAGCTGAGTCAGGTCTCCAGGAAGCCTTAAAAGATAATAGAAGCAAAGCAGAAAGCATCAATGATTACATCTAGGCTGTGTACAACAACCACTTGGTCCTCATTAGCCTACGTCCAATTACTCTCAAGACATGGGTCACAGCTTATTTTCATATGTCCACGACACTGTGACTCATGCTCTTGTTTAATTTTTAGGCAGGAAATCACTATCGGTGGTAAATTACTACCAAGTGTCTTCCACTTTATTACATCATGACAGAACTAGGCAGAAAAAGAGCATCATTGTTCACATTTACTGGCTACTGGCTATGGTGGGAAAATTGAACTAAAGAAACATGAAGGAAAAGAAATCTGGACTTCTAAAGAAATACAGCTTCCCATATAAATTAGTAAAATATGCATACTGCAATATTTAGCCCTCAGGGTATGCATACTGCAATATTTAGCCCTCAGGGTGCATGTGTTTATGTGGAAGGGGTGGGAGAGAGAAAAAGTGATAATGTATAAGTGTGCAACAAAAGAGTAGAACACCCAACACTGTTCTGAGGCAGATAGGTGGACTGGAAGTAATTTCAGAGATGCAGGTCTAAGGTGCAATTGTAACATGGTCAAGAGAAAATAATCCATTATATTGACTCAACATAGACGTTTGGAGAAAGGCAATGGAATTACAAGTTAGTAAGTTTTAGATCACATGAAAAACTAGTCCAAAGTTGACAAGGTCCATCAGGAATACCCAGAGGAAAGGGGATGATACTGGTTTTGTACATATAAGGACTGTGTTCCCCTATAATGATAGAGAACAGTGCTTCTCATAGTGTGACCCCAGGCCAGCAGCAACAGCATCATCTGGGAACTTCTTATAATTGCTAATTCTTATCCTTCTCAAATAGACTCACACACAGCCCACACACATGACAAACTCTAGGAGAGGGACACAAATCAAGGTGATTCTGACCTAAACTAAGGTTTGAGGACCACTAGTTTAGACTGTGCGGATTTACCTTGGCTCAGAAATATTGTTAAGTCTAAATGACATCTGGTTCTGTTTCTATGGTCTCCATAAAGTACCCAAGAGATCATTTGACTTTCCAGATAGCTAGCTTGCTTACAGGGAGCAAGTGCCCTAGCCAGGCTGACTAAGGCATTCCAGTTCTCTTGGTGCTATATTTCCCAGGCTAAATTAATGAATTAGCATTCTGATTCTTACAGATCTGTCACCTCTGTGGTGTGTTTCTGGCCTGAGCCAGCACCTCCATACAAAACCTGATGTTCAGGAGCCCCACTGACACCACCACCTCCTGTGCTTACACAATATCAAAGTGAAAAATGGGGAGCTTTTCTGAAGCAGAGTCCCTATGCATCAAACAGAAAAACTATGGCTGCTCTAGTGTCAGCTGGAGTGGAAAGCAAGGACTCTGCTCCCACTGCCTCTCTGTATTCTAATATGCACTCCTCAGAAACCTCAAACTCCAGGGCCATTTGAAAACTAAGTATCTGAGAAAGGAGAATCTCTCAGGCCAGCTTACCAGACCAAACAGGACTTGGGTTGGGCCTGGAAGGATGAGGAGGACACAGATAATCAAAGCAGAACCTGTGGAGGGGGGTTGCTTAGGAAGTAGGGATTCTACCTGTTTGGAATAGAGGACAACCACTGGGCAGTGAAGAAAATCAAAATATTTCACCCCAAAATATATTTCCTTGACATATTTTGAAATGGTTGCTGCAGACGGAGCGAGGGAAAATTTGTATTGATAGAGATTCTTCATTAATGAAGCCAGGCCTTCTCCTTCTAGGACTTTCCCAGATTTAGGAATGATTGAGAGTCTGACACCTTTAAGTCTGAAAAGAACAGTTTTCCATCTGTTCTAAGGACTACTACCCGTGAGACTTCATCTATAGAACAAGACCAACTTTGCAAGCCAAGCCTCTCTCTTTTTCCTTCCTGTATTAGTCCATTCTCATGTTGCTAATAAAGACATACCCAAGACTGGGTAATTTTTAAAGGAAAGAGGTTTAATTGGCTCACAGTTTGACAGAGCTGGGGAGACCACAGGAAACTTACAATCATGGCAGAAGGCAAAGCAAACACGTCCTTCTTCGTGGGGCAGCAGCAAGGAGAAGAGCTGAGCAAAAGGGG